>WAAE01004548.1:68446-83410 GCA_013400495.1 Nicator chloris
CTCCCAAAAATCCCCCCCAAACCCCCCCCGAGGCATCCTGGAGCCGTGGCGATGTCTCAGCTCAGAGCTGCGAGCGCAGGGGGAGCCTCTGCCCTTCCCAAGCTCTGCCAGTCTCAGGCTAAGCTGCTTACAGGGCTCCTGCCAATCCAGCCGCGCTGCCAGGCTGCGACTTTCCAACCCCCACCCCCTCCCCGGCTCTGCTTCCCACCTTTCCCATGTCTTTATCCCAATGATTCCTCTCCCAAGCCCCCTGGCAGGTCACGGCATGTGCAGCGGGATCCCGTGGAGCCGCACGGGCCAGAGAGCCCAGTCCAGTGTCCAAGCCCATCCAGCTGCAGGAATGCCAGCCCAGAGCGGTGTCCGGTGTGTCCCACCCCTCCCACCCGACCCACGTCCACCGCAGTGTCCGAGTTCACACATCCAGGGAGGGTTGGGAGCGACTGCAGAAGTCGGAGAGAGGGAGGAAGGTTGGTGGTCAGCAGCTGGTACAAGGAAGAGCTGGGCAGGTTCAATGTGGAGCAAGGAGGAGGGAAAAAACCCAAGAACCAACGGAAAAGGAGGCAAAGGGAGGACGCCAGGATTCGGGGATGGATCTCTACCTTCTAGGCCACAGCCAGCACAGGACGGGAAAGGGACGGTCGGTGGTTGGTTGGTGGAGGGTTGGTTTTGTGTCACTCACGATAGAAAACATATTCGGTGTAAGAGGTCCAGATCCTGTCGTCCGTCTGCTCGTGGGCGAAGGCACAGGTGCCCGTGGAGTTGCAGGCCACCATGTGGAAGCCGGCATCGGCCAGTTTGTCAAAGGCTTGCTCCAGGAAGGTGAATTTGAGGTAGTACCTGGACGTGTACCTCTCCGGGGGCCTGTCCGGGTCCCTGCTCTCATTCAAGGTGTCCCCAAAGACCTCCTTGGCCAGCGAGGTCTTGCCGCACACCATGATCCGGGCCACCCTGCGGAACTTGGCGTCCGTCTGGCTGTCCCTGCCCAGCGTGTAGGAGCCGCGGTAGCCGATGGTGATGAACCCCGCCCTGCGGCCCTCGGGGCCGGCGCCGCCGGGCGCGGTGCCGGGCGGCGCGGCGGCGGCCGAGGCCAGGCCGCGGGCGGCGTCCGCGCCGGGGGACAGCTCCTCGGGGTCGCTCTGGCAGGGGTCGTCCCCCAGGGAGTTCTGCTCGCTGAGCTTGGGCGCCAGCAGCTTCACCAGCTCCGGCAGCTTGAAGTACTCGGCCTCGCGCTGCAGCCGGCCGCGCTCCGGGAAGTGCTCGGGCAGCACCAGCTGCTGGTCCCTCATGTAATCCAGGATGTAGCGGAACAGGAACCCGTCGCGGTCCACGAAGAAGCGGCCCTTGCTGTCGCGGGCCAGCGAGCGCACGTTCTTCTGGGTGAACATCTCCCAGAGCAGCGAGCCGGGCACACTGACCAGCGTGGGGTGCCGGGTGATGTACACCTGTCCCCCCACGTTCAGCTCGATGATGTCAGGGAAGGGGTTGTTGTCCTCGTTGCCTTTGGCACAGCCCGCGGGGTCTGCCAGGGCCATGGTGAGCTCCCGCTGCTCCCACCTGCAGCACAAACAGGTCAAAACCGTGTTAAAACTGCCAGAAAACACAGCCCACTGCCCTGATCCCAGCTGACTGCAGGGGAGCCCAAGGGGCCCCAAGACATTGCCCCAGTCCCAAGTGAGTGGAAATTATTCCAAGCCAGATCACACATGGAATCACTGAATCGTTTAGATTGGAAAAGATCATGGAGTCCAACCCAGCACTGCCAAGCCACCACAAAATGTCTGATTTGGGTCAGCAGGCAGGGCAGGACCAGATCCTTGTCTCTCCAGGGGTCTGGAAGTCATCTCTTCCCCAGTCCCTGGCTCTTGGAACAGGCAGCATTATCCAAAGCCACCTCCCCTTCCGAGGCACACTGCCCATGGTCTGACCGTGCCAGCTCCACCTGAGCTCTCCAGACAGCAGAGGGGCTCGGCCCCTCTGCCCAGGAAGGTGCAGGGACGTGGGGCTGTTGTCAACAACAGGAAAGGCAGGGCTGTCACACCCCGGGGACCCGCCAGCCCGGCATCCTGCGGGCAGGAGCAGCTGCCGAGGGTGGAGCTCCCGGCGCAGCGGCCCCACAGAGCCGGGGCCGGAGGGGTTGTGGTGCCACGCAAAGACCACCCCGGCGCTGGGGAAAAGCGGCACCAGCGCCCTGAAGGACAGAAGGACAGAGCCTTTTGACACTCCTGCCCTGTCCCTGCTCCTGGAAAGTGCTCAACACGGACTTGCAGCCAAGCTGGGAGATGGCAGAACCTCTCCAAGGGGCTGGGACCAAGGCAAATCCTGGGCTGCTGCTACAGCCGCCTGACAGATGCCACGGATTTATACATTTTCCAAAGGCAAGCTGGTTCTTGGATATCTCTTGACACTGCAAATCAGCAGCTTACATAAACCTGGCTCAGCAGCGGGAGCCTGGATCCATGCCGTGCTCTGTGCAGGCATTTGGGAAACCACAGAGGGCAGGGGTTCCCTGGCTGACCTCCAGCTCTGCCCCGTCCCTGGGTGATCTCAGTGCTGCCCTGGGTCTGCTCGGAGGGTGGGACCCCCCCCGAGACTGGTCCCACACCCAAGGAACAGCCCAAAGTCTCGTCCTGTCCCCGTGTCCTGCTGCAAAGATTCCCAGGAGCTGCTCCAAAGGATCCCAACACAAATTTCAGAGCAACTAAAGGACAAAGATAGAACTCTGTGGGCACTTTTGGGCACCGGGGCAGAGCTGAGCCAGCGTTTCACGGCCACACTCCTCCTCCCGGCTCACAGGGAGATTCGTCTTTGAACAAGGAGTGACTTGGGCAAGGAAGAGACGGAAGGATGGAAAGAGGATCAGCGCGGTCCCGGCTTCCCAGTCCCCTCCCGCAGTGGCTCTGGGTCCCTTTCCCCGGCGATTCCATGCCCACGGCACAGCCCAGCGGGCAGGAGCCGCCCGTGCCCGGAGCTCGCATCCCTTTGTCAAGGCAGGAGGAGGCTGGGGTGGCTGCCCAGGGTGGGCTGGGGGCTCGGGGGGGACAGGCAGAGCGGCCCCGCTGTCCCCTCTGCCCGCCCCAGGCGCGCAGCCGGCGGAGACAGCGGCGGGGACAGCGGCGGGGACAGCGGCGGGGACAGCCCGGCTCAGCCCCGGCAGCCGCAGCCGTCCCAGCGCACCCCGGCCGGGGGACCCCGACCCCGCCGCCCCCGTTACCTTGGCAGGGCGGCCGGGTCGCTCCGCTGCGCTCCCCTCCGTGCCGCGCCCCTCCGCGCCGCCCCCCTCCGTGCCGCTCCCCGCCGCTCCTCTCCGCCCGCCCAGCCCCGGCCCCGCCGTTTTATGGCCGGGAAGGCGGCGAGCGCCGTCCCCCGCTGTCCCCGGGACCGCCTTCCCTCCGCCTTCCCCCGCCTCCCTCCGCCGCCATCCGACCGTCCCTGCATCCCCGGTTACCACATCCCCCGTCCCCGCATCCTCCTCGCTCTGCTGCCGGGCGGGACTGGCTGGGGAATTCCAGGGGCACCCTCGCCGTCGCCTGGGAATGCAGAGGGGCTTGTAAAAAAGGAGGGAGAGCGACTTCTAACACGGCCAGATGGTGCCGGGACAAGTGGAACAGTTTTAAACTAAAAGAATTAGGTTTTAGATGGGATTTAGATGGCATGTAGGGAAGGAATCTTTCCCTGTGAGGATGGGCAGGCCCTGGCACAGGGTGCCCAGAGCAGCTGTGGCTGCCCCTGGATCCCTGGAAGTGTCCACGGCCAGGGTGGATGGGGCTGGGAGCAGCCTGGGACAGTGGAAGGTGTCCCTGCCCATGGCAGGGGGTGGAATGGGATGAGCTTTGAGGTTCCTTCCAACCCAAACCATTCCATGAGTCCATAATTCCAAATCCAGCCAGCAAAAACCTTACAGCAGCCAAACTCTTGGTATTCCTTGGATGATTTTCTATTGTTGAGGGGACTGGAGGGACTGAAATCCCCTTTCCCAAGGTAGGAATGACACCAGTGGGATCACAGGGAGCTTAGGCTGTTGTGGCAGCCTGTTTGTTAGGCTGAAAAAACGAAGCAAGGAAAGAGACTTCAGCTCTTTTTAGTTTACTTGAAAATTCCAGTTTTCTGTAAACCCAGGAAAATATGACAACTCCAAACAACATCCGAATATTTACAAGTTTCCTGGAAGTCTGATGAAGCTCAAATCCCAGCATTCTCTGACAGCAGAGCTGGCCTGAGTTCATCCACGGATTTTTGTCCCTGTTAAATTTTGTAAGAGCAGAAGATGCAATTTCTTCTTCTCCTACAAATCAAATCCCTGAGTTTCTCTTTGGGTTTCTCCTTGTTGTTTTCTTGTATTCCAGGGCTGTTTGATTGTTTCCTCATGAATTGCAGGAACTCTGCCCTGTGGATATTTTATGGGATATATTGATAGATGGGACCAATTGGATGGATGGATGGATGGATGGATGGATGGATGGATGGATGGATGGATGGATGGATGGATGGATGCATGATGGAGATTTGCTCAACAGTACTTGAAGCACCTTTGAAATTTGCCTGGGGGAAAATTTAGCCACTATGAGCCTGTTTGATTTTTGTGACTGGGATGAAATCCAGTGTGGTTTTGTCCCACTTTTCTGGAGGTCCAATCCAATGTAACCGCAAGTTTATCAAAGAATTCCCTGTCTCTGGAAGATGCCATGACCTCAGCTATGATCCAAGTTAATGGTCCAGCCCAGTGCTTCCACCCTGCACAGCTGTGCCAGGGCTGGGAAAACATTCCCATGAAGAAATTTTTCCTAAAGTCAAATTTAAACCTGTAGCTTGTGCTGGGAGACTTGTGATGGGAGCCCAGGACAGGCCCAGTGACAGGAGCAACAATGGCATTTCCCATTCTTTTTTCCCTTTCTCTTTCCCTTTCCCTTTTCCCAGCTGCCTCTGTGCTTTGTCCTCACACACCTGAGGCTCACGGGGGACAAGAATTGTACCCAAATTGGTGCCAATATTCCCATGAGCTGATGTGGACATCGTGGAAACCACCCAGGCCACTGCTGATGTGTCCAGAGGCAACCAGGAATGGGATCTCCAGGGAAGGGGAAGAGGCCTGGAAGCCTGGAAGGCTGGGGGCCTGGAAACTCCGGAGAAGTTGCCAGGAGGTTTTATAAAACAGCTTTTGCAAGTCCTTCTAAGAAGAGTGGAGCAGAAATTTGGGTCCCTCTCCAGCTTCTGGAGACTTTTATCAACCATGAGAGTGGCAGATGATTCATCTCCATCCCAAGAGAAGGCAGGGAAGGGTTTAATGAGGGTTTGTTTGTGTCCACTCTGGGATTCCACAGAGTGGTTGCAAGGAAGGTCCTGGCATAACTTCCTGGCTGCTATTCCCATGTTTTCCGAGCTTGGACACAAATCTCTTCACCTCATGGTGCCTCATCCTCCTCACCCCCTACCAGAGGGTCCTGCCTGCTCTCCAGCACTGCTAAAACCCCCTTGTGCTGCCCCAAAACTCCTCAAAGGCTCCCTAAATTTGCATTTTTAAGGATTGAGGAGTGTAAACTGGAAGTGAGAGACAAATGTTTCCTTTGCCTGACTTCCTCGGCTAAAAAAGTCCAAAATGTAATAAATTGATCGTGAGCCATGCTGGGAGGAGGATCCTGTGACCCATCACGGTGCGAGGATGTCATCCCAGAGCACTGATGCTGTTCCATCTGTTCTTTGTCCAGAGATAACAAAGGGAATTGCCTGTGGAGGCAGGAATATTTACCAGAGGAAAAATCCCCTAATTCATGAATGTCAGCAGGGTCCACACAGAGGTTCGGATTCCTCAGTGCCACGGCCGTGATTCACGAGCCAGGGCTGGAGGCAGGAATCTCATCCTTAAACCAAGTGGAGTTAAAAAGTCCTAAAAAGGCAACAGAATCCCTGAGTGCCAGACTCCTGTGGGGCATGGAATTATTTTTAGGACATTTGGGGCACTGCATTATTTTTATGGGTTTGGGGCACTGAATTATTTCTAATCCCTTCTGGCTGGATGCCCATCAGTGGGAAAATCCCCCTTTGCATCATCCCTGCTCCTCCTGGTGCTCCCAGCTCTGTCTTCCTCTTCCCCATCCTCATTCCTCCTTCATTCTCCCCCTGTGCAGGGTTATCCTCTCTGGGATTAATTAAAATTAATTATTATTAAAGTTATTATTATTAAAATGAAACCGCCCTTAACTGGAGGGTTTGGGGTGAGAAGAGCTCAGGGCTGAAGGGGCTCTCAGCCTTGAATCACTGACCCCGTGCAGGCTCCCAGATTCCCATAAACCCACAGGAAACTCCCCCCAGCATCCCTAAACCCCATCTTTCCCTCTTTTCCTTCACCTCCCTCCTCCCGGAGCCGCCCAGGTCTGCCGGGAGCACGGAGCTCTGAGCACCTGAGCTTAAAGAGAAGCGACAGAAGCGAATTCCTCTGCGTGGCCGTGCCTGAGCCACCCCCGTGCTCTCCCTCCGTCTCCACCTGGATCCTGGAAGCTCCAGCCGCGGCCACCTTCTATAAAAGGGAGTTAATCTGCTTCTGCCTGGAGCTCAGGTGGCTTTGCAGCCCTGGGGACGCAGCGGCCACACCCGTCTGACCCTGCTGGAGTCGGAGACTCCTTCAATAATTCACTGCCACATCTGATCTGGGCCATTTTTAGCAGCGGCTGCCGCCGCGGTTGTTGCAGCTTTTCGGTGACAGATCGGGTTGGACAAGGCAGGAAAAAGGCTTTCCTTAGTGGTGCACTTTAATTGGCTTCTCATTAGGGGAGCTCAGCCGGCCATGCAGCCCAGGAGAGCTCAGGAAGGTGAGGACAGAGCTGGAAACTCCTCCGGAAGGAGCCAGGGTTTGGTGGCATCACCACGGGAGGGTTTTCTGGCACGCTCTGATGGGACCGGAATTGTCACTTAGAGGGATGATGGAAATGCTGTGTCAGGGACCTGCTTCCATCCTGGGCAGGATTTGCCAAGAGAAACAGACGAGTGTCCATCCATCCCATCTCCTTCCTGGATGGACACTTTGGAACTGCTCGACCCTGAAGCAGAGATGTCTCACCCAGACCTTTCCCTGTGAACTCTTCCAAGCTGGGGATGTAAAATCCTGATTAAGGACCACAGACACCACTGGATTTCAGGCCAGAGCTGTCAGCTGGAGCAGGGCTGGGAATATTTCAGCCTCAGAGGGAAAGGGGTGAGGAATGGCCTTGCCAGAGCAGGAACATCTCCTGAAAGGCAGCATGGAGCCAGAGGGATGTAGGACACCAAGCGCTCCCAGTTTCTCTGCCTTGCACTCTCTGCCATCACTCTGGAGGATTTTTCCCTCCAAGAGAGTTCTCCAGACTGAATTCTGCTCCCAGGAGAACCCAGTGAGTCCAACCTTTTCCTGAAGCAGGTCCCATGGCCTTTGCCTTCTCACTCCCCTATGGATGCTTGGATCCTCCGCAGGATTCAGGGAAAGTTCCAGCAAACAAAAATGAATGAGTTAAAAAAAAAACAAACTTGTGAGAACCCCACGGGATTTCTGGGATGTGAATCATCCACACAGTGAGCTGGGAACAACCTGGGCTACCAAACTCCCCACAAACACCTGGATTTTCATGCACAGAGGATTTTTTTAGGTGCTGTTCAGCAAGACGCAGCTGAGATGGGATAAGAAGGGAGCAGGTGGCGGGGGGGGGACGGGGGGACCTGTGGGAGCCTGGTGCAGCCAGTCTGTTCCTCAGGTTCTGCCAAGGCACTGCCTGGGCATGAAGGTGCCACCTGGCTGCCAGAGCCAGCTTGGGAATGCTGGTGGTGCAGGGATAGGGAACAGAGGGATCTGTCTGGGCAGCAAGAAATCCCCCAGAGCAAACCCAGGTGTGCCCTCCCCTCTCTCTCCTACAAACGGGAGGGATTCAGCCTCACAGATTTCCAGGTTTCCCAGCTTAGACCAGTTTCAGGAGAGTGCAGAAATCCTTCTCTTCTTCACTCATTTCTTCCCAGAAAGTCTTTCCAGGACAGTGGTGGAGTCACATCCCTGGAGGGCTTTAAAGGCCCTGTGGATGTGGCACTTGGGGACATGGGTCAGAGCTGGAGGAATGGTTGGATTTGATGGTCCCAGAGGGCTTTTCCAGGCTCAGGGGTTCTGTGATCTCCAGCCCAAACGGGTCCACGGCTTGTCCTTCCCATGCCACCCTCACCCTTTAGCACAGAGTCCCTGTCCCTTTGTCCCCTGGAACTGCTTTCCCAGTGTCTCAGTGGGCCAAGGACAAGTCCAGAGCCGAGGGCCGAGGGCCAGCCCAGCCAGGAGCTGGAGCTGTGCTGGGAACATCAACTCCAGCCCTACTGGCTGTGCAGGGAGGATTCACTGCCTGGATCTGCAGCTGGACAGGGACAGGCCCAGGAGCATCAATGCCACTTTGCCAGGCAGGCATGGATTTTGGAAGGCACATCCCTACCCCAGCACCGTGCCAGGGAAATTTGTTGGCCCATGCCCCGTGTGCCTCATGACTTGGAGAGATCCAGCAGTGTCCAGCAGGGACACAGGGCTGGGAAGGGAGCATTCCTTGTGCTTGGAAGGGGGTTTGGAGCACAGCTCCCATCTCCCCGGATCAACTGCTCAGATCCCAGCCCAGTTTGGGCTGACTCTTCCCCTGAGGGTGGTCTGGAAGAGCAGAGCCCTGCAGGGACTGAGCCTGGCATGGGGAGAGAGCCCTGGAGCTTCCTGAATGGACAATTTATCCTTTCAAAGTTGAGAGAAGGATCAAAAATCCCCAAATCCTGGATAGGAAGGGACCTTAAAGCCCATCTCGTTCCAAGCCCTGCCATGGGCAGGGTTCCCCCTTGGAAGGGTGGAGGTGACAGTGACAGGGATGTGCTGCTGTCCCCGAGTGGCTCCAGACCAGTGCCAGGAGGGGCCAGGGACTTTGGCCCTGCCCTGAGTGACAAAGTGACATTTCAGATGTGCTGGACATTCCAAGGGGTGTTCTCTGCCTGTTCTCCCTGCCCTTCAGTTCCCTGAGCCTGCCTGGCTCCTCCATCTCCTGTCAGGAGCCTTTGGATGTGGGAAAAGGAATCCTTTTTGGAGAAATGTCTCCTGCCTTCCCTCCCTCCTGTTTCCCTCTGGCCCAGGGGGAGCCTGGAACAGGAGCAGTGCAGGGATTTGGGATCTTGGTGGCCTTGGCGGATGTGAAGTCTTTCCAAGGGCTTTCATTCCCAACAGAGCTTGGATTTGCCTCTGGATGGGTTTTTCTGGAGGATCTGCAGCCTGTCCCTCAGGCAGGCAGTGCTCACTCCATCCTCACGAGTAATGTCCATAACAAGGGACAGGATGAGAGGAAAAAGCCTCGGGTTGTGCCAGGGGAGGTCCAGGTTGGATGTATGGGAGGATTTCTCCACAGAAAAGCTCATCCAGCCCCAGAGTCCCCATCCCTTCAGGGATTTCACAGCCCTGTGGGTGTGGCACTTGGGGACACGGCTTAGTGGTGGCCTTGGCAGAGTCAATGGTTGGAGCTGGAGCCATCATTCCAATTCATCTAAAGAGTCAAGGAGCAAAATCCATGGAATTCCAGCTGATCAGCTCCCATGGGATTTCCAGCTGACAGGAAAACTCAGAATGAGTCCCACTTTTCCCTGTGTCCAATTCTGTCTCCCCTCCCCCCACAGATATAATTAAATTCAATTAATCTGATTATCTGTACAGTCTATCAGAAAAAGAAATCTTAATAGCCTGCCCAATGTGATGAATTAATAGATATCAATTAGAATTCATTACATTTATCACCATCTCACTGGGCTGCAACTCTGAAAACATTGGGGGAAAGAGGGAAAATTCCAGTTTTTAGTTTATAATTCATGTCGGATCAAACCTTCATCTCATCCGGGCGTGTGTCACACGAAGTCCCATCCCTTGTGACATCCAGGTGGGAACACACACACACCAAAAAAAGGCCATAAGTGTCTTGTGGGAGGCTCTTGGGGACTGTGGGGTCACCTGGAGGTGCTCCAGAGGTGGAGGAATGTTTCCCAGCTCTGCTGGAGGTCGCTGGGCTGGGGAAGGGATCTCTCCGTGTGTGCCAGTCCTCGCTGGATGCTCAGGGATTTGGGAATATCCCAGCCTGTGATCCCCATCCCTCGCTTGGGCTCACTCCATTTGTTGGTTGTGTTTACTCGAGGGGAAAAAAGAAGAAAAGAAAGCGGGGCCATAACCCAAAAGCAGTGCAAAGCTGTGACAGCTCTGGCTGTGCGGGACATGTGTCAGGAGAGGGGGGAGCCGAGAGGAGGGAATGTGGCCGCGGGACCTCGCAGGGACGGTCCAGGAGCAGGCAGAGCCTTTCGGTGATTCCCAGCACCCTCTAGTGGGACCTCCGGCTCCGGAGCATCCCAAAATCCACCGAGCATCCCAAAAACCTGGCACACGGGGGAGGATGAGGGCGTGCAGCCCTGTCACCCGCCAGTGACTCGGGATCCACTCCAGGGCTCGCCAAGGGCTGCTCATGCAGAAAGGGGAAGGTCCCTGTGGCACCGGGAACTTTTCCAGAGGAAGGGATAGCCCTGGAATTGTCCGCAATGCAAAAATCAGGTCCCCACAGTGCCCCGGGAGCTGAGTCCCTCCTGTCCCCTGGGCCTCTGCTCCCTGGGATGGTCCATGGAGCCAAGGATCAGATCAGAGCACCCGGGGGATGCTCTGGGCTGAAAGAGCCCCAAAAAATCTGGGGTGGAGGCAAGGCTGGTCCTCCAAGGGATCTGCCACAGGGTTCCAGGGTGGGAGATCCCAAATGCTGCACCTTCCTTGCATCCCTGGGCATGTTTCCTTTCTGGCTGCAAAGCAAGAAACCTGGGGGAATGGAAAATCCTCCTGTGTGAATTTACCATTAAAGGATATGAGGCAAAACACATTCCTACTCTTCCCTGGAACAGAGGAGTTCCTTCTTGGATGGATTTTTTTTAGAATGGAAAATGGAATCATGGAATGGTTTGGATGGGAAGGTTCTTTAGAGCTCATCCCATTCCACCCCTGCCATGGCAGGGACACCTTCCCCTGTCCCAGGGTGCTCCCAGCCCCTGTGTCCAACCTGGCCTTGGGCACTGCCAGGGATCCAGGGGCAGCCACATCCCATTTTCCTGACCAGACTTGGATGTAATCTTCCAGAGCAGAGGCTGCCCATGCCAGGATCAGCAATTCCAGCCCACCTGGGTTATCCTTTGGAACCCTCCAACCAGTTTTCCTAAACTGTGGAGTCATTTTTCCAACTGGAATCCTGAGGCTGTGGCTTCCCCAGGGCAATTCCATGTGACCTAAAAAGCTGCTGCTTTGTGTGTTTTAAAGCTTTGCCTCTTCATTTGCAGAGTGGCTTTTGTCCCCAAGCACTGACTGGGGGGACAAATAATGAGGACTTTATGGGATATGGAACAGAACAAATGGCTTCTCCTAAAATGTTTTTTATCTTCCAAAAATCTTGATTCTGCTGCTCTATGCTTTCCTGACATGGAGCAGCTCAGAACCCAGAAGAAAAAAACGTTGATTGGTGAGGTTTTCATAATCCCAGGTGTAATTCCTGTGTGGCAAAGATGAGAGGGCAAAACTTTGCTTTTCTGGGTCTGCACGTCCAGATCCCACTTGGCTGCTGCTGCCTCCAGCCCTTCCCTGGGAGAAGGGATGGGATAAGAGCAAGGCCTGGTCATGCCTCATCCATCTCCTGGCAGGGAGCTGCTTCCTGACCTGATTTCCCATTTCCAGCTGGCTCCAGGCTGTTGCTCCTCAGCCTGAAAGGAATCCCCCACCAGTGGCTTCTCCAGAGTCCTGCTCATGCAGGGCCTGGAGGGATGGGCAGGAAAGCTGCAGGGTTGGTAAATCCGGGAATGTCAGGAGAAGTTCATGGGAGCCTTTGCACAACCCCAGTTTGAGCTCTTGGATCTTAGAATCATGGAAAGGTTTGGCTTTGGGAAGGGACCTTAAAGATCATCTATTCAATCTATTTCCACCCTCCCAGCTTTTCAGAGCTGTCTGCAAGGTGGTTTCACCCAGAAGAGCCTGGTAAAGGCCATTTCTCTATCTTCCCATGGGTTTCACCGATTTCTCCCTGGAAAACGAAGCGGGATCCCAAATCCCAAACTCCGCTGATTGCCAGCAGGGAAGAGGGGAGAAATCATCTTTCCTGGGATGCAGCTCCAGCACAGGGCCCGGATTTGTCTCCGTGTGCAGGAGAGAACCCGGGAGCTGAAGACAAAGAGCCCGCTCGCTTTGGGGCGAGGCTCGGAGCAGGAAAAGTCTTCATGAAAAATGCACGAGGAGCCGGCGGCTGCGGGGAGCGGCGGAGATGGAGCTCCCGGAGTTATCTGGGGCATGAACAAAGCCAGCAGGCCAGAAAAATGTGAGCGGAGAGCAGCGGCGGTGAGAAGGCGGGGGTAAAAGCGAGGCTTGATGTTTAATTAATCACCCTGCTGGCGTTTGAAAGGCGGCGTCCTGCTGGGGACAGCGGGGGACACGCCAGGCCTGGCCGTGCCACCGCGTCCCCACCACTGCGACCCATTCCAGTGATTCCCATTCCCCTTTCCCTTTGTAAAATGTGCAATTTATGTTTTGTGTCAGGTAAATAGAAGTGACTTATGTAGTTGTAATTGTGTGGAACATGGCCATGGGACAGTTATAAAGATAAGTTTTAATAAATAATCGAGAAAGAAACTTGGAATAAGGCTTTTAAACAAATATCTTGCTTGCTCATAAGTGAATAAAGTGAGCTTCAAAGTTTTCACAATGCAAGTTTTGAGGTTTCTAACTAGTAGAAGTTTTTATAGGCTTTTAATAAGTTTTTGCTATAACAATAAAATTATAATTGCTTGCAAGTAATTATTATAAACTTTAAGCTGCTTTGTAATAAGGAGTTTAGAACTATAGCTTTAGAATGTATGTGAAGATTTGTGATCACCTAAACAAAAGGAGGAAATAAGCTCATCCTAGACCTGTTACCAAAACCCAGGATATTGGAAATTTACGATCCTGAGAAAAGGAAGATGGATATCTGCATGATTGGAAGAAGGAAATCTGGACACCAACCTCAGAAATTTATAAATTTGAAGAAGGAGATCTGGACATCCACCTCATATCTTAGGGTATAGTAACCTGACATCATATAGGAATTGATCACAATAGAGTATAGAAATTAAAAAGAAGAAAAATAGAAACGAAGAGGAAACCACCCAAAATAGAAACTGCTGAGAAATGTGGATTAACATGTAGAAATACCAGCAAAGACTTGCAGTCAATCGTGCAGCTGGAGGGACCCCCCCTCCACTGCACCCAGCGCTGTTTGCTCACATTGTACCATCCAAATTATTAAATTAATAAATAAAATTGCTGCTTGATAGATTGGCTGAGTCAAGCTTCTCATTTATTACACCTTGTCCCTGGTTTTTTGGGGATGATCTTAAATCGGTGGAGCCCGCGCTGCACCGAGCCCTTAACGCGGAACATCCGCACGAGAACCCGCGGGAGGAGGCGCGGCCGGGGCTGGAAGGGTTGGGACGTCTGGGATCTCCCCGTCTTTGGCACTGGGAGGGGAATTTTAAAAGGGGGATGAAGAAAAAGACAAAGAAAAATCCCAACCAAATCCCCCCCTGGAGCTGCAGTTCCCTGCTTGGTGGGTGACAGGTGAGCTCAGACGGGGGAACCATTTCTCTCTAAAAAGATTGATGCTTTCTAACCAAGAAATAGGAAGTGGAGGTGATTTTAACCCTGATTTTGAGTCTTTCTAAGCAAGAAATATGAAATGGAGATTATTTAATCCTGATTTCACTCTTTTTAACAGAGAAATAGGAAATGGAGGTGATTTAACCCTGATTTTGAGTCTTTCTAAGCAAAAAATATGAAATGGAGAATATTTAATCCTGATTTCACTCTTTTTAACAGAGAAATAGGAAATGGAGGTGATTTAACCCCAATTTTGACTGTTTCTAACAAAGCAAGGAGGAAATGAAAGGGGGTTTAAGCCCAGTTTTGAGTCTTTAACCAAACAAAGAGGAAAGGAAGGGGGATTTCCATAACAAACAAAGAGGAAATAGGGCGAGATTTCACTTTGCTTTGCTTTTCTCCCTCCGCAGCTCTGATGCTCCTCCTGCACCTGGGGATTTCCTGCCCCGGCCTCATGCTCAGGGCTTTGCTCAGGTCCTTCAGGCTTCCTGTTTTGCTCTCAGAGCTCTCATTTCACCCACAAATCCTTTGCTGTTCTGAGGCTCCTTGTGACTGATCCCCTCCATTTCTGCTCCACTGGTAAATCTTTGCCCGCTCTTCCCTTTCCCAAGGTGCTTTCCCTGGCTGCCAGCAGCTGGATGGGGATGGGGGAGTTTCAGGAAGCTTTCCCTGACACCTTCAAGTCTCACAGGTTGTCTCTGGATGACAAGGTGGGGGCGATCCTGCTCTGCTGCCGACAGCTCTGCAATTCCAGCCACGGGAAGTTTCGAGCTTCCCGAATTAACTCATCCAGAGCCCTCTATTACTCTGACTTTCCATCATTTTCCTCCAGTTCAAGTGCTGCTGTGAATGAATTAGTGTTGGAAAATGGATATGGGGGGGAAATGCCATTGCAGAGCCTGAAAACCTGGCAGGGATGGAGGAACCAGAGCATCCTAGGAAGGTTCAAAGGGATGTGGTGGAGACAGAATCATTTTAGCAGTAAATTCCTTTCTATTTTGAGGGCTCACTGGCATGGTAGGAATTTTTAATAATTGGAGATGTGATTCCAGACTCATTAAATCTGTGGCTGAGCTGAGGGAGTAACTGGGAGGGAGTTGTTGAGGGGTTCATTGCTTTCAGTTCACTGCGGGACCACAAATTCAGCAACAAACTCCTCCTCCCAAACATTTCCAGTGCCTGTTGTAAATATTATCATCATTATTATTATTATTACTATTATTATTATTACTACTACTACTACTACTCTTATTACTCTTATTATTATTATTATTATTATTATTATTATTATTATTATTATA
>WAAE01004548.1:83979-243264 GCA_013400495.1 Nicator chloris
CAAACACCTGACCTGGACAAACACCTGACCTGGCCAAACACCTGACCTGGCCAAATACCTGACCTGGCCAAACACCTGACCTGGCCAAATACCTGACCTGGACAAATACTTGACCTGGCCAAACACCTGACCTGGACAAACACCTGACCTGGCCAAACACCTGACCTGGCCAAATACCTGACCTGGCCAAACACCTGACCTGGCCAAACACCTGACCTGGCCAAATACCTGAGCGTGGCTCAGCGGTCACAGCGGTGCTCACTCAAAGGCTGGACTTGATTTTGGAGTCCTTTGCCAAGCCTATTTCATGATTCCCTGGTGATGCATGGGCACAGCTCCCATGGAAAGCCCAGGAGCTCTGGAGCTGTTTGCAGCAGCCCAGGGAGGCTGCAAAGCTCTGCTCTTGTCCAGCCTCCAGCACTGCCAGGACACAGCCAGGCCCATCTGGCCATGGGGACAAAGCTCCTTGACAGACAATCTCCATAAGGGATTTAAAGATGGGATTTACTGAAGGAGGGATTATGGAGGGCTGGAGTCAGCGGGAATTTGTGCCTTTGGGGTGACATTAGGGTTTTGGGGAAATGCAGCCTGGATAAGGTCGTCCCTTTCTGCTGCTGGGGCTGGCAGAACATCATAAAGTTGGGATGATGAGGGTTTTTATTAATGGGAATGTTCCAGAGGCTCTGGCAACATGCCTGGGGTTTCACAAACATGAAAATAAATGGGAAGAAGAGCAGCTTCCCAGTTCCCATCCAGAACAAAAGAAGTATAGCATGGCTGGCAGGAAAAATCCCAATGCAGATACCAGGTCTGCTCTGATCCCTGATTGTCTCCCATTTCCCACACACAACGAGATAAGGAGCTCCCACCACACCTGAGAATTCCTTTAGAAGGTGAGCCTGGCTCCTGCAACTGCTTTGGCTCCTCAAGAATTCAGTGTAGGAGATACCTCCAGGATTTTCAGTCTTTTGCCCCTCATTTGCCATCCCATGGGATAAAGAGATCATACTGATCTTAAATGTTGGTGTATTTTTGCCCAGCTCATGCTGGCAGGCAAAGAGAGAACCTGGTTCCCCTTCCTGTAATTCCCAGTCTGTATTCCTGCCCCCACCATTCCCATTGTGCTGTGATGTCCTTTAGCTCAGGCAGCTCTTTGCCTTTCCAGATGTATTTTTAGATTGCAGCCTCCTCTCCTTTCACCTTCCTGCTGGCAGGATGAGCAGGATGACCTCTCCACATCCTCCTCTGCTGGTGCCAGGACACAGGGAATGTCCCCCACTGCCAGGGGACAGGGTTAGGTGGGACATTGGGAAGGAATTGGTCCCTGGGAGGGAGGTGAGGCCCTGGCACAGGGTGCCCAGAGCAGCTGTGGCTGCCCCTGGATCCCTGGAAGTGTCCAAGGCCAGGTTGGACATTGGGGTTTGGAGCAATCTGCATAGTGGAAAGTGTTGGACCAAAATGGGCTTTAAGATCCCTTCCATCCCAAACCATTCCAGGATTCTTTGATTGTCTCTTCTCCTCACCAGGCCTGGAGCCTCTTCCTTGTCCCTTCCTGGCTCCTTGCATGGAGCCAGCCAGAATTATCCCTGTCATTCCTCACATGGGACCTCCTCACCAGCTGGAATTCAAACCAGGGTTTCCCTGGCACCAGCAGATGCTGCCACAGCAAAGCCAGTCCTGCTAAAGCTCCAGCTGCCTTGACCAAAACATCATGAATATTCATGAGGTGATTAATTAGCATCTCCCTGCTTTAATAGCTCCTCACAAAATTCTGTGCCATCCAAGGGGCCGTCACCCGCGTGCAGGTGTCACTTCAAGGTGTTTTGGAACAAACCTGGCCAGGACTGAACACCTTTGAGGACTGCAGTGATCCCAATCAGCTCCCCAAGGCTGTGATGGTGATTAGTGCCCATAATTAGAAATTCTCCAGAGGGGTCAGGCTGTGCTGCACAGCTGGGATGGTGCAGGAAGGAATCTCCAGCTGTGGGTTATTCCAAGCTCAGCAGCCTCCATTGTTCTTTCCATTTACACGAAGCTTAGTGGAAAACTGCAGCTCCTGTGGCTGGAGATCCCCTGCAGGAGGAACAGGGATGGAGGACGGGGGAGATGGAGAACAGGGAGATGGAGACATTTGTACAAATGGAAACTCTTGGAATGCTTGTCCACTTCCCAGATCAGTTTGTGCCAGAGTTAGAAAGGAGCAGAGAGAGACTTCCAGCTTCTTGTTCAGGTGTTTATTATTTCTTATCTTTTTGTTGAGCACTCTTCAGCGACAAGGCCTTTTCTCTTTGAGAACACGGCTGGAATGGCCCCAGGGAGTGACCCCCAAGGCCTTATGGAGCCATTTGACCCAATCCAAATCCCAAACGTATGATATTTACAATTCTGTACCAATTATCCTTATTTATCTCTCTAATTGACACTTCTACCTCAAACCATTCCACCCAATCACCCTGTGCCACCACACAACAGCAGATGGAGTCCATGAAGAAGAAGGAAGAAGCTCAGGTACCACCCAAGATCCTCCATCTTGTCCCTTTTCCAGCCTCCATCCTAAAAACCCAAACTCCATTTTCACACCCTGTGATAAACTAAACTAACATTCTATCAAACCTACAACTCTTCTCTAAGTGTTAAAAGTCCTTTCCATGGGCAAAGGTGAAAGGCAGTGTTTGTTCTCCTGGGGTCCCAGCAAGGGTCCTGAACCCCCCAAGATGTCCATGGGGGTGTTCATGGGGGTTTCTGCCTTGCCCTGGGCTCCAACAGGAAACAACACGGGAAATGCCAAGGGTGTTTCTTCCCTGTGCATTTTCCTTCCCCTGCCAGGAAATGGGACGCTGGGTTACCCAGGTGATCCCACCCACAGTGCCTCCAGAGGGATTTCAGGGCTGAGCTTGTGGAAGCCTTTCTGGGGTTTCTCTGGGTATTCCCAGTCTGGAGTGAGGAGAGCTTTGAGATTTCAGCTGGATGGGGATTGCAGAGGGAATATCTGCAGTGGGAGTGGGGTGGGTGCTGGATTTATCCCAAATTCTTACCTCCAGTTGTCCACCCTTTCCCACGCAGCACTTCCGAGCTCATTCCCACAGGATGCTGGAAGTGCCAATGCTCTGAATAATCCCAAAAACCATTAGAGGAGTGCAGGGACAGCAGCTCCTTCAAGGGCTGTTAAACACAGGGCTGTGCATCCAACCTCCAGCTCAGGGAGCTGCTGTATCATGGGATTCCAGAAGCTGCCAGGGAATCCTGAAGGCACCAGGACACCGGGCTTGCCCTTGAAATGCTTTTGATTCCACACATCTGCCACAGGCCACTGTCAGAACTCATCACTCATCCCCCAAAACTGCAGGAAAAGGTAAAGGGATTTTATAATGTGGAATTAAATGAGCAGTGCTGGACCAGGACTTGGTTGAACCTCATTAATTGATGTGTTAATTACCTGTGGATATCCAGGCCAGCCTGGACTTTGAGCTTCACTTGGAGAAGCTTTTCAAGTGGACCTCCCGCAGCTTGGAGGAGAAGAAAACCTTCCTCAGGTGTTTTTGGAAGCTGAACCAGTGCTGCCCCTGGGGTGAAGTGGAAGGTAATTAATGAATTAATGAATTAATGAATTAATTAATTACTGGCCTTGTCACACTGGGAGCACTCTGGGTTTTTTGCAGTGTCCCCATCAGTGCAAGGTGAATGAATTCAGGCAGTAAATGAGGGTGGTGGGGCAGGGTGAGGTGGTACCTGCTGAGGGGAGCAGCAGGAGCTGGGTTGGGGTGTCTGGAGGCACAGCCTTGATTTATCCACTGCCCACGGATACACGCAGCCAGGCTGGGAATAAAAACAATTTATCTCATTTCCAGGAATCCCCGCACCTGGTCTGGGGAGGTGAGAGTTGGTAACACCAGGGCAGGAGCCTGGTGACATCCCTTCATCAAGAAATATAAAATAATATAAATTGTAATAAATAATTGTAATATAAATTGTGAATATAAAATGTATTTTATGTGTATTTAACTCTACAACAGACGACTTTCAGTCCATTTCATAGAAACACACGGGTTTGGCTTGGAAGGGACCTTAAGGACCATGGACAGGGACACCTCCCACTGTCCCAGGCTGCTCCAAGCCCCGTCCAACCTGGCCTTGGGCACTTCCAGGGATCCAGGGGCAGCCACAGCTGGGAAAGGGTGCCAGGGCATCCCCACTCTCATTATCAAACCTTTCTTCCTCATGTCTAATTTAAATTAGAGGAGTTTCTTATTTGAATCAAGGAGTTTCTTCACCTCTGGAATTTGTCCCAGCTTTGTGTGACACATCAGGGTGGCCCAGTACACAATCCTGGAGAGATGAGCAAGGAAAACCCCAACCCAACCCAACCTCAGCGTCTGTTTTGTCCCTCTTGCAAAGCTGCCCCTTTATCCCACATCCGTCTTTCTTTGCCCCATTCCATGATCTTATTCCGGCTGTTGGACTCATCCCTCGGCCTTGGCGGGCCCTAATCTGAGCACGGCCGCTAAAACGACCTCACCAAAAGGCTCTGGCCATCCCCACATCCCCCAGGGATGCAGAGGCCTCAGGAGGATGGGAAGGAGCGGGTGGAGCTGTGTTAGAAGCACACCAGGACGGTGGGTTGGGAGATCTCTGCAGACAGGGCTGCTCTTGGAACACGTGGTTTGTTTGCAAGGGCCATGGGTGGCAGGGCCCTGCTCTCAGCTGCCAGTCCCAGCTGAGAGGGTTGTCCCAAGAGAACTGATTTCCTGTTACAGTAAGTTTTATCCCATTCTGTGTTGAATATTCTAATTTACAGTGACCAACCGGTGCGAGACACAAATCCTACAGAAGTTACATATAGCCTATGAGAACTACTAGATTTACATAAGGACTACATTCTAAACCTTAATGCTGATCTCTAAAATCCCCTCTTCCTGCCTTCTCAGCAGGCCCCTTCCCTCATGGTCAGAGGGATTGCCCAATATCCTGTCTCCTGGTCCAGCATGCCTCACATCTCAAAGACTACTGTCATTTCTATTTCACTGACAGGCTTGATGTTTTCAGAACCTGTTATCAAGCAATCATATTTATAAGATTTCCCTGTGTCACCTTCCCCAGCAGAGCTGAGCTCCAGGAGGAGCCGAGCTCCAGGAGGGGACTCCGGAGGAAGCTGCAGACGTGCTGGAGCCGAGGGGGCAGCACGAGCTCCTGCTGAACAACTCCGTGGCCTTCACAGAGCAGGAGCTCCAGGGGCTGGAGGAGGTATGGAGCCATGGAAGTGCCTGGAAGGAGGGATTGAGTCTCTGGGCATCAGCAGCTCTTCCCTTCCACTGGGAGCAGGGTCTGGGAGAAATTCCAGGCGGAAAGGTAGGAAGGGTCTGACTGTGGGGATGGCTGAGGAAGGGAAAGGGACTAAAGGGGTCCCTACAGAAGGAAAAGCAGGAGCCAGGGAGAAGGAAAAGGGGAGAAAAATGAAGCAGAGCTGGAGGGAGATTGAAAAGGAAAATATAAACCTGTAGGAAGGGCCAAGGGAAATGGCACAGGATGTTTCCAGAATTCCCTGTGAGGGTGGGGAGGCCCTGGCACAGGGTGCCCAGAGAAACTGTGGCTGCCCCAGGCCCCCTGGAAGAGTCCAAGGCCAGGATGGATGGAGCTGGGAGCAGCCTGGGATAGTGGAAGGTGTTGGAACAAAATAGGCTTTAAGATCTCTTCCATCCCAAACCATTCCAGGATTCTGTGGTTTTCCATAGATTTGGTAGATTAAAAGGGAGAAAATGAAACTGAGGAGCTCAAGGGTCCCCTGCAAGAGGATCCTTCAGCGTCCCTGGCTCCCATCCCTGAGTGGATGGAACTGGATGGGCTTTAAGGTTCTTTCCAACCCCCACCATTCCATGATTTTTGACTACTAAGCTTTACTGACTCCATTTGGGTTGCTGTGATTTATTGCATTTCTGCAGAGGAAATTTCTGCTTTGAGTGCTGGAACAAAAAACCTGGGAAAGGTGCTTCGAGCATTTATCTTCTGCTAAAATATCTGGGATTTTATGGTTGGTAACCAAGGAAAAAAGAGAAAAAAATAAAGGAAAGGATTTTCCCAAAGGAAATATCCTAAACCATACAAGAAACCACAAACCCTAAATCCAACTTCCTTTAGCTGCAGAGTTTGCTGTATTCCCATATATGATTTATTACACTTGGAAGTTAATCTGGAAGCCCAAACTCCTGAGGTTTGTTCCTGCCAGCTCCTGGCAAGGAATTCAGGCACTTTGTGACTGTTCCCAGCTGTAAAACACCCTGAGAGAGCAACAAATACATCTTTATTAAGTTTTTTGAGATGAAAGGCACTGTTGAATACATTATTTTAATGCCCTTTAATGAATAAATGTGACTTTTCTCTAATACAAATTAATTAATGAGCATTTCCATTTGCGAGCCTTAATCTCCAATATTAAATGTTATTAATCCCAGCAAGTTAGACCAGGGCATGCATCCATTTAAATGTTTTCCCCACATCCCAGTGATAACACCTGGACTTTCTTTCCCATGTTAATCACCCTCCTCCAACCCAGCTGTGCTGGGAATCACAGAAATCCCTGCGCTGGCAGCAAGGAAAAGTTGATTTCTCCAAAGGGAAGGACGGCACGGCCGGGACACTGGGAGGCCAAAGGCTCTGATTTGGACATCAATATTCCTCCAGAATTCCAGGACCCCAACACGTGTGGAACTGCAGGCAGCTCCCAGCAGCTCTGTGCTGCCTGCAGCTGGATTGTGTTCCTGTTCCTGGAGCCTCTGGTGAAGCCTTCCAGCAGCACTGTCCCATCAGGGTCACTGGGGGTGCTCCCCGTGGTGACAGCCTGAAGGAGTGGCAGGGACAGGCTGGGGGAGGCTTCTGGCTCCAATTACAGAACAGTCAATAAATGTGAAACTCTGGGCAGGGCTGGGATGGGNGGGGGGGGGGGGGGGGGGGGGGGGGGGGGGGGGGGGGGGGGGGTGGGGGGGGGAGGGGATGGGGTCCCTGGATGTGACAGGGAAGCAGAATTTGGAGCATTGATGGTGCTTTTGGAGGTGAGTGTCCATGGTTAGAGAGACTGGGAGAGCTGGGGGTGTCCACCTGGAGGGGAGACCTTAGAGGCCCTTCCAGAGCCGAAACGGGCTCCAGGAGAGCTGGAGAGGGACTGGGGACCAGGGATGGAGAGGCAGGACACAGGGAATGGCTTCCCACTGCCAGAGGGCAGGGCTGGATGGGATATTGGGAAGGAATTCCTGGCTGTGAGGGTGGGCAGACCCTGGCACAGGGTGCCCAGAGCAGCTGTGGCTGCCCCTGGATCCCTGGCAGTGCCCAAGGCCAGGCTGGACAGGGCTTGGAGCAGCCTGGGACAGTGGGAGGTGTCCCTGCCCTTGGGGTGGCATTGGAAGCTTTAAGGTCCCTTCCCAACCCAAAGCAGACTGGCACTCTCTCAAATCTTATGGGGTGGACACTCAGGTCCTCGGGGGACTCCAGCACTCGTGGAGATGAGGGTTGGACACTCCCTGCAGTGACACATTCCTGGGGCACAGAACCAGCAGGGCTTGGTGGCCTCTCCAGACCGACGGAGACTTTTCTGCTCATGGCCAGATTTTCCCGGACACCCCACAGGAATTTGCTTGCTGGGGCAGTTGGAAGTGCTCTGAGGGGACAGCTTGCCCAGGGGAGGGTTTTGTGTGCCCTGGAGACATGCGGGTGGCATTTGGCCAAGGTAGGCCAGTTGGAATTCCACCAACATCCTGCACATTACAGCAGCAGGGTGTCTGCTGTGCCTCAGGAGGGTGAAGGGCTATTCCGTGAGAGCCACAGGTGGGAGACAGAAATCATGACTCCAGTCCTCTTGATCATAGGACAAATAGCCTGTTTTATTGTTTGCAACCCTCTCATATGGGGAGCTCAGAACTCCTGGGTCTAGACACTCACTGGTCTGAGCTGTAGCCCTGCCCAGCTCTGGAGCAGTGATATTTCTGCTCTCTGGACTCACCATGACTAGCTGAGGTCTCTGCACGAGCTGTTTTATCCACCCAGCGACTTCTAGAACACACCAGCTGACCCAAACTGGACTGGCCATGACCAGATTCATTTTGTCTTAGCTAAAGACAAGCTGTGACAAAGGACAGGACATTTGACCTCAGGATGGTGGCAATCATCCCTTGCCAAGCTCTGAATCCCTCTGCTCCTGCTTCCCACAGGCGAACCTCCAAGCCATCCTCTCCTGGGAGCAGCAGGTGACCCTGCTGAGGAGCTCCACTGGCAAGGCCCTGGCCGAGGTGGCCGGGGTGGAGGAGACCCTGCAGGCCTGATGGGCTGCTGGGGAGAGCGAAGCAGCAGATGGATTGTCAGAGTCCAGGGCACTCCTCTGACTGCCCTGGAGGGTTTGAGGTCCTGGCAGGGGGTCAGGGACCCCCCTGCACAGAGCCCCAGAGAGACATTGTCCTGGATCTCAGTCCATGGAAGAGCTTTCAGCTTGTGAAATGAATTACAAGTCATGAGAATGTAACAAAAACAAGAGTTAGTAATAGTAGTTAAGTGATCACAGGGTGCAAGTGTAGAATATTAGGATTTTTAAAAAGGGCTCAGAAGAAAAACATGGAAGACCTGGGTGTGGTCCTTGTCCCTTTTGTCCTTCTTCTTGTCACCCATTTTTCTGCTGTGGTGGCTCACAGGGATTGGTGTAGGACAGAGGTGACATGTCTAACATTAGTAGTAGGTATTGGTGATTAATGGTAAATAAAAGATACGTAGAATGTAGTATAAAAAGTTTTACCCACCTGTGGTGGGCGGGAGTCGCCTCCTGCCCTCGCTGCAACAAGACCTTGGCAGGGCACAGAAAGAATTTGTAGGTAAGAAATAATAAACAACCAAGAGAAAACCTGAAACGGCCGCTTTTGACTCTTTCTTCTGCTTCAGCACGGGGCATTCAGGGAAAAAAGACTCTGATCTGACATGTCTCGGGAATCTCAAACCCGAGAAGGGATCACATCCTCCGGGAACGCTCCCCGCTGCACCGCGTCTCTTCCGGGAGGACGAGGCTGACGGGTGAGGTCCTGCTCCTCACCGTGTGTGGGCTTACAAGGGAGTTAATCTTCAGCTGGGCCAGCTGCTGGGAAAAACTTCCAGGGAATTTTAGACACTGAAAGCTCTGATTGCCTGCCAGGGCTGCGGAGCTCCCCTGGCTGGGAAATGAGGGATGGTGGTGATAAAGATGGACTGATAAGAGCTGGGATGGGCAGGACCCTCACCACGGCCCAGAGGGGTCTCTGAAATCCTTTTCCAGGACAGGATTAGGAATGACAAAGCCAATTAGTAATTTAATAGCCAATAATCATGGCCTGGGAATACAAAACCAGCAATTAATGATCTAATTAGAGGCAGAGCTTGCAACACCAGGCCTTCCTCAGCCACCACTGCAGCTGCTCCTGTGCAGAACATTGTTTTTCGTGGGGACTCGCGTGGATTTCCTGACAGACACAGCAGCCACTGCTGAGGGCAGCACTCAGCTGTTCCAGGGGGATGAGAAGGGTGAGAAAGGATGAAGAGCTGGCTGTGTGTCCAGCTGTCCTCCCTGGCTGTGTGTCCAGCTGTCCTCCCTGGCTGTGTGTCCAGCTGTCCTCTCTGGCTGTGTGTCCAGCTGTCCTCCTTGGCTGTGTGTCCAGTTGTCCTCTCTGGCTGTGTGTCCAGCTGTCCTCCCTGGCTGTGTGTCCAGCTGTCCTCTCTGGCTGTGTTTCCAGCTGTCCTCCCTGGCTGTGTGTCCAGCTGTCCTCCCTGGCTGTGTGTCCAGCTGTCCTCCCTGGCTGTGTGTCCAGCTGTCCTCTCTGGCTGTGTGTCCAGCTGTCCTCCTTGGCTGTGTTTCCAGCTGTCCTCCCTGGCTGTGTGTCCAGCTGTCCTCTCTGGCTGTGTGTCCAGCTGTCCTCTGTGGCTGTGACAGCCCAGGCTGCACCTGGGCAGGGAGCACAGCGAGGCCCTGATCTGTCCAGCCCCGGAGCAATCAGAGCCTGCAGTGCTGCAGCAGAGGCTCTGCCCACCTGCATGCTCGTTCCCACCCATCCCAGTGAGTTCGGAGCAGGGATTTCTCCCACAGCATCACCCTGCCGGGGTGGGCAACACCTCCTGGAGCTCAGAAAGGAGCTGGGGAAGCCGTGGTTGGAAGTCGTGGTCTGTGCTGTCTGTGCTCCCACGTGGAGGAACAACGGTTCATTGTGGCAGGATGTGGGAGTTCTTGGATCCCTGGAAGTGTACAGGGACTTGATCCTGGCAGGAAATCCCAAGTTTTCCTTGTGGTGAGACTGGCGTGTCTCCTTGGCTGAGATCGGACTCATGGATTATTTTTATTTTTTAAGTCTTGTTTTCCATTCCTTGTCTGCATTTCCTGGGTACCACAGGAAAGCTTTTTCCCC
Source organism: Nicator chloris (assembly GCA_013400495.1). Lineage (NCBI taxonomy): Eukaryota > Metazoa > Chordata > Aves > Passeriformes > Pycnonotidae > Nicator > Nicator chloris. The sequence goes on from WAAE01004548.1 coordinate 94,380, forward strand.
TTCGTCAGCTTTTGGGTGGATTTGTCTCAGGAATTCTGTCTGAGTTCCCAGTTTTCTGAGGGATGTGGGTCTGCAGCTCCCCGAGATCCCCTCAAATCCCAAAATATCTTTTCTTCCCCCGAGTTTACCAGAAGCTGCAGGCGGTGGCTGAGCAGCTGATCCTGTTTGAAACCCTCAAGCAGAACTTTGAGAACTCCTTCATCAACCACATCACCAACATCTTTGACCTGCAAGTGGGCTCCACTCTTCATAGCAGCTCAAAATCCTGGGAAATTGGAATATCCTGGGGAAGTCAGGCCAGAGGTGCAGAGATGCCACTGTGACAGGATTTTCCCAAATTGTCTCTCCAAAGAGATCTTCCCACACGCCTTCCCCGTGTTGTTGTCCCTCAGTCCTCAGGTTAATTTTCCAGGGATGTAGGAGAAATCCATGCCCCCAAAATCCTTCTGGTGACATTCCTTAAGTCGTTAGGCCTGGAGATTTTTCAGTTAGGTTTCCTTATTCTGGGGACTGTTGATGTGTTTGCAACCTAAAACCCCAGGATAAACCTCAGTCCTGTGATCCTTTGATTAACACCTTCAAGTACTGATCTGGCAGTTTAAAAGATTTGATGGACAAGACCCCTGTGGGCAGCAATCCCAGAGATTTCCTTCTGTGAAAAGGAGCAATTCCCAAATCCTTACTGCCTTCAATCCTTAGTGTTCTGTTCCAAGAAGTGGTTCTGAGAAGGGAACTGGCCGGGAGCTGTGGGATTTCCATCCTTTACAGATTTGCAGACCTTGGCTGGGCACATCCCTGAGCAAACTTTTCCCTCTGGCTCTGAACCTGCCCCACTCCAACCCCCCCTGCACAAGTCTCCAGGCGCAGCATCCCCGCAGATTTTCAAGGCTCTTTTATGGTTATTTTTTCTGTCATTTCTGTCCCTTTAGGGCAATTCCCAGGCCCCTGCTCTTGGTCACCCCTTTGGCACTGTGGCTGCCCCAAGCAATGAACCACCACGAGGAGCTACTGCCCTACAGCCCCTCACGTCCTGCCTGAGGAACATCGACCCTGTTCTGTTCTGGAACCTCCCCAATAGACGGCTGAAACCCTCAACAAACACTGCAAACCATGCCCTGGGAACAGACAGGTCCAGCTGGGGAATTCCTGATGGGACCTGGGTCTCACCAAAGCCATGAAACCCCTGAGCTTCCAGAGTTTGGTCCTTCTGGGAATGTCCCGACAACTTGGAGCTCTGTGCCCGACAGAAAGCTGGAGGGTGGCAGGGTTGTGTTGAAATAAAAGGTCTGAAATGCCCAAATTTGATCTTTTTGCTCTTACCTGGCCTTTTCTCCCCATTCCAGGTCTATTCCCAGAACCTTGGTAGACTCTACAGGCAGGAAATCAAAGTCCTCTTTGAACAGGCCAAAATCTCCCTGTCAGGAAGAAGAAAAGGAAGGGAGTGATTCAAAGTCTGCCCTCTGTGCTGCTGGGCAGGGTTTGTGGGCACCCAGGGATGGTGACAGTCACCTCCAGCACAGGTGGCTGATCCAGGACTTTATTCCTTGGGTCTGCAGTTGGCAGGATGGGAAAAGCCAACTCTGCTCCACACCAGGGAGTGTTTGTGAGAGCCTTGGCTCCATGAACTCCCCAATTTTGTTCAACTGCTCCTTAGAGCCAGAGCTTTTGTTCCCTTCCCCGCACAGGGCTCAGGAATGACACAGTGGTGGCTGGGATCATGTTCCAAGGAGCCACAGGAGAGAGAGGGGCATCTGGAAAAGCCTGGAAAACAAAACATGCTGTCAGCTCCCTCCTCCCTGGCTCTCAAAGATTCCCAGAATTCCCACTCTACCATTATCACCGGAAAAAGACCCACCAGGTTTCCTCTTCCCTTGCCTTCACCTGCTCCAAGGGCTGGAGCTGCTCTCCTCTGAGGACACGCTGAGGATCTGGGATTATTCAGCCTGGAGGAAGACCCTGTAATGCCCCCATCCCTGGAAGGGTTCCAGACCATGTCAGACACGGCTTGGAGCAACCTGGGATAGTGGAAGGTGTCCTTGCCCATAGCAGGGGCGGAATGAGGTGATTTTTTGGTCACCCCCAACCCAAAGCATTCCGTGATTTTATGATTCTATAAAGCATGGTCCATATTTCATGCAAGATTCCTCAGACACTTCTCCCTGCAGGGGGAGGAGTGTCCCAGAAGACAGAGGGAATTCACAGCAATATTTATGGGATGATTTCACAGCGAGCTGACTGTGGGGCCGTGTTGTCCCAAGGTGCTCATTTCCACCAAAGTTGCTGGATCTAACTCAAAATATTCCAGTCAGGTGTTTCTGAAGATAAAAAGAGAAACTGATCTGTCTCCTCTGGTAATTTTTTATGGCCCACAAGTCACATTTTCCATCAGCAAAACAAAGGGCTGTAATGGAAATTTCCAGGCCAGTTTGGCCCAGTTTGAAGGTCAGACTGGTGTGTTTTGTCCATCAGAGTCAGCACTTCCAGCTCTGCACTTCCTTCATCACTGGAGATCCTGAGCCAGGGGATGGAGCTGAAGGAAGGGAATGGGGTTGGTGGCTTCCACTTTTGGGGTTCCTCACACCCAAAACATCTCCAGAACCCCCTCCAGCTCCTCCTGCCCAGCGTCACTTCCCCTGGCAAAGACACTCAGCTGCTGGGACAACAGGGGATCTCAAAACCCTGGGAGCAAAGCAGGATAGGGATTTGTGCTGACACAAATTCCTACACAGCAGTCTGGGGGAAAAAAAGGAGGAAAAATTCACCTAAATAGTCCCAGTGGCACCCCAATGGCCACCACCTGACCATTTATGGAACCAAAGTCATTAAATTAAACAAAAGGTGGTGCAGGGCATGTGTGGCAGCCAGTCTGCCCCATCCCCTTCCATAAATGTTAAACTGTGATTTCCTTCCAGTATTTTATCCATCTTTATACCCTACACGACTCTGTAAACCAGGAGTGATTAAACCCCAGGAGAAAATCCTTGGAAGGCTACAAGGTGTTCCTGCTCAGGTAGAAATCATCCCAAAGTGTCTGCCCAGTGCTGGGATTGCTCCACGGGCAGGAGAGGGTGAATTTTATTGTCCTGGTATGTCCCTGCTCCACTCCAGAGGGGTTCCCGCCTGTCTGGGACAGGCAGGAAGCCCCACGCTGGACTGAGGTTGTTCAGCCCATCCTTAATGTGAGCAGAACATGGGAACAACATCACGGTCCGTGAGAAATGGGGGAATTTTTAGCAAGTTGTCCCGGCAGAGGTTGTGGCACCTTCCCCGGGGCTGGCGGTGTCACAGCCGAGCTTTCCGTGCCATCGCTGCAGTCCTGGGGACAGGGCAGGGGGACAGTGTCACCTCTCCCTCCGCGGGGGAAGGTGACCCGCTCCCAGCCCCAGGACACGGCCGGAATTCCCGGTCCGGCTCTCCAGGGTGCTGCAGGCGTGTCCTGCTGCAGGAGGCTGGCACCGACGGGCTGACCCCGCTCCCGCAGCCTCCTGCTGCAATATTCCTGCAGAACTGCCTGCTGCAATATTCCTGCAGAATTGCCTGCTCCCGGGATGTTTTGCAGGGCGGGTTTGGCTTTGCTAAAGTTCTGCAGGAATCTCATCCAAGGTCTTTCCTGCTGTTTGCCCCGCTTATGGATGGAGCCCGGACCATGAGGAAACCTGCCCGAAAACATCCCTCATCCCTGCTGCCAATCATCCCTCATCCCTGCTGCCAATCATCCCTCATCCCTGCTGCCAAACATCCCTCATCCCTGCTGGAAAACACCCCAGCCCAGGTCTCCTTTCAGGTCCAGTCTCTCCCTTTCTCCTGATTATCCCAGTAAATTTTTTGGATTGATTCCCCGCCCTTATAAAGGATTTTATTTATAGCAGCACCTGCTGATTTCTTGCCTTATGTGATGGGAGAGTTTAGAAGGCAACCTTGAGCTGCTTCTAATTAATTGGGAGTCAGTAATTAAATCCTTTCTCATTTTCCCATTCCCTTTTCCGCAGACTGGTAAAATTCTTTCCCAATAGCTGTTGGAAGATTCATTTTTTCCTGGTTCTGCCACTTCCCGGCTGGTGAAATTATAATGTGATGGTGAGAAAAAGATTAGGAAGCAGCTGCTTAATTTAGTCCTGTTTTTAGGAAGGCCGAGGTCATGAGCAGGGCTGGCTCATCCCTCACCCCTGCTCAGTGTGGAGCTCACAAAGGGAAAACCCTGCAGGGAGTGGCTCAGATAAAGATAGTTGAGATACTGTGATTGATGGAGACGTGACCTGACTCCCCCAGAACCTTTGGAATAGGGGAATGATTCCCATTTTTACAATTAATTGGGAAATTATCTGAATGTTTCCCCACGGATTCTTTTCAGGGAGTACAGTAGGAATTTTTAAATGCATCTTTCAAAGGGTTTTTTCAACTTTTTCCACTCAAGCCAAGCCCCCAGTGGTAAAACTGCCAATGTTGGGCAAATATATTTAATTTCCAGGTGAAAAATTTTAATTATAAGAGGGCGTTTTTTGAGAAAAAGCCACTCCCACCTCCCCTGGATATTTTTTATGGCAATTTACAATCAAAATTAAGCACCAGACAATTTTCCTGAGACTTTTGCAGGCTTTGGTGCTGATCTGTTCTCTTATCCCCTGGGATTTTCACAACCCAGCTGTCAGGAGTAAGCAGAAGGCAGCAAAGGGATAAACACCTCAATCAATGAAATAGAAAGGCAATTTAATAAAATGAAAAGTAATGAAAAAGAGAGAGAGACAGATGAGAAGGCAGAGAAGAAATGGGACTTTCATCCGAATTCCTCATTTATATGAACGCAACAGGAAAAGATCAATTTGTGCATAAGGTCAGACATTAAAAGAGACATTAAAGACTTTAAATATCCAGGACTCCAGGAGCTGGAGAATCCGAGAGGGATGGGATTTCTGACATCCCACATGCCCGTCCTGTGCAGGTCTGCAGGAAACTTGGGAGAAGCCGATGGGGACCAGGCAGCAGCCCTGGTGGAGCCTCCCCAGGAGCAGGGAAAGCCAGGAGGACACCCCAGCCAGGGGAACACGGGCAGGGTAAAGAGCTGAGGTGTCGGAGTCCAGGGCACTCCTCTGACTGCCCTGGAGGGTTTGAGGTCCTGGCAGGGGTCAGGGACCCCCCTGCACAGAACCCCAGGGGGACACTGTCCTGGATCTCGGTCCATGGAAAAGCTTTCAGCTTGTGAAATGAATGACAAGTCACGAGAATGTAACAAAAATAATAGTTAGTAATAGTAGTTAAGTGATCAGAGGGTGCAAATGTAGAATATTGGGGTTTTTAGAAAGGGGTCAGAAGAAAAACATGGAGGACCTGGGTGTGGTTCTTGTTCTTTTTGTCCTTCTTCTTGGTATCCATTTTTCTGCTGTGGTGGCTCACAGGGGTTGGTGTAGGATAGAGGTGACCTGTCTAACATTAGCAGTAGGTATTGGTGATTAATGGTAAATAAAAGATATGTAGAATGTAGTATAAAAGTTCTGCCCTCCTGTTGTGTCCAGGGGAGTTGCTTCATGCCCTTGCAGCAAGATCTTCGCAGGGCACAGAAAGAATTTGTAGATAAGAAATAATAAACAACAAAAAGAAAACCTGGAACGACGGCTCGGCTCTTCTTTTGCTTCACCACGGGGCATCCAGGAAAAAAAAGACTCTTATCTGTCATATCTTGGGAAACAGAACCCGAGACTGAGGGCTCCTGAGGTGTTCCATGTCCCACCCCACCCCATGGTCCTTCCCTGGAGCAGAGCCTGAGGTGCTCCCTGTGCTGCCCGATGTCCCCTCAGGTGGACATGGACCTGCCCCGGTGTCCCCAGTGAGTTCCAGAGGGTTTCCAGACCAAGGGTGGTTTCTAAGCAAGTGTTGGAGCAGGTGCTGAGTGAGCTGCAGCGCCTTTGCACCTCGGAGCAGCAATTCCTGCAGGAATTCTTCTGGCTGGGCTGGGACTCCATGGAGCTGCAGGCGCTGGAGGTGAGGGTGAGCACTGTGTCCTCTCCAGGCCCATCATCCAGCCTGGCACATCCATGGGAACCTGAGCTCTCCTGGGCCCTCATCCCCCAGGAATCAGCAATGGCGAAGCTTAAGAGGAGAATTAAATGGAATTTAATTCACAGCTGCAGGAAAATCAGGGGTCTCCAAGCATTAAACAAGAGGCAGCAGAAGTAAATCCAGAGCTGGTTTTCCTGCCTGAGGGAGAGCAGACAAATAATGATTTGGTGGGTTTAGATGGGATATTGGGAAGGAATTCCTGGCTGTGAGAGTGGGGAGGTGCTGGGACAGAATTCCCAGAGAAGCTGTGGCTGCCCCTGGATCCCTGGCAGTGTCCAAGGCCAGGCTGGACAAGACTTGGAGCAGCCTGGGACAGTGGAAGGTGTCCCTGCCCACAGCAGGGGGTTTGGGTTCATCCCAAGCCATTCTGGGATCCTTTGATAATTTCCATTCCCATCTTTTTTCAGGGATCTGCCACTAAGGGAGGAGAGCCCATGGCACCTCCAGAGGACCCAGAGCACCAAGCACCAAGACCCAGAGCCAGTACCTGAGTGATGGGATACACTGGGTGCTCTGACAGGACATGGGCTGAAGGGTCCCCTCCCAGTGAATCCCTGACCCTTTCCATTACTTGGTTTGGTTTTTAAGGCCAGAAGAAGCCACAACCCAAGTGCTGAGTGAGACCTTCAGCTGCCTGGAGCCAGAGCTGAGGGCATTTCTGGATATCTGCAGCAAGGTTCCCCCACTGGGCTGCCTGCAGGTCCTGCTGACCTTGAGGAGCTCCACCTTGGGGACCTGGGGGTCTTCCTCAGCTCCCCCTCATCCTTCCTCCACACCCTCCTGGGGAATGTGCTGCTCCTGCCAAGAACAACTTCAACGAATGCATAGTGAGTGTCCATGCTGGGAGGAAGCCCAACAGACCTGAGTGATGTTTGACCTCTTCTAGAACCTTCCAGACAGAATCCCAGAATGATGGAGCTTGGAGAAGACCTCCACCATCACCAAACCCAAGCTGTGCCTGATCCTCATCTTGTCACCAGCCCAGAGCTCTGAGAGCCATCTCCAGGTGTTCTCTGGACACCTCCAGGCATGTGGACCCCAAACCTCCCTGGGCAGCCCCTGCCAGTGGCACAGCTCCATGTCAGCCTCAAACAAGGAACGCCACATTCCTTGGAATTACAGAAGACACTGTAAATGAAAGAAGTGCTCCCAAACCCAAGCACCCCTTTGGTGTTTCCTGGCCTGTGCTCCACCAAATGAGGTTGGACCTGAGGGTGCCACGTCTTTGTGTCCTTCTCAGGGGACCTTGTGCAACGAGATTGAGGAGGCCAAGACTCCCAGCAGGATGAGAGGGGGATGCTGCCCTGCATCAGCTGCTTCCAGGAGTTTGTGGCCTCCCCTGAGGAGGTGTTCTGGACATCCCTGTGCCAGGGGAGCTGGACAAGGCCCAGCTCAGGTTGGCCAGCAGCGTCTTCAGCAGCAGCGAGTGCCAAGGCTGGGTGTTCCGGGCAGGAAATGTCCCCCTGCAGCTGCAGGAGTGACCAGCTGGGCCACCAGGGCAGGGTGGGAGCTGCCTGTCCCCGGGCACTGAAATCTCTCTCCTGGAGCAAGATCCTGGGAGCACCAGGCAAATTCCAAGAGCTGCCTGTCTCCTGGGCACTGCCTGCACCTGAAACCCCTTTTCCTGAGCAAAATCCTGGGAGCACCAGACCAATTCAGTGTGTACAGTGTCTGCCACAACAGGATGGGCCTGGGGGTGACAGGGCTGGTACACACAAGGGCTCAGCTTTGGATCCAGTTCCAACATCTCCTGCCCCACTGTGGAGGCAGAGCTCCTCACAGATTGGACTCCTCTTACGAGGTCTTGGGAGCCAAGAAAAACTCCCCCAAAGCACCAAGGGGTTTGGTAGGGAGAGAGGGGTTGGGAGAGTGGAGTGGGGAGCTTCCAGCAGATCCCTGTGTTGTCCCAGCTGGGCCCCTCAGCTCCCTGTCAGTGGAAAGATCCTTTTTTCCTGCCTGGAGAGAACTCGAGGGGCTGCAGAAGTCACAGCTCTGACCACAGATGGTCACGAGGTGATGCAGAGGGGCAGCTCCCTCCTGCAGGTGAGTCTGGGGTGAGCCACTGATAAATCCATGGATACGGCCCTGCCAGGCTCCAGGAATGTTTGCAGGGAAGCAGGCCAGGTAGGGAGTCATGGGCAGGGATCAGGATTTGTGTTATAATCACTCCCTCTGGAGTCAGATGGTTCAAATGAGCCACCCCAAAGGCACATCCCTCCTGAGAGCCTGCAGGGGCTTCTCTCCACACCTGATTCCCTCCTCCCCTTCCAGCCAACAGCCTGTCCTCAGCAAACCTGGAGGTCAACACGGATGTGATGATGACGGAAAATTTCCACCAAATCCACAACTTCCTGTGCCAACAGAACATGCCCTGCCTGGAGGACAAGAGGAGAGAAGCCAAGCAAAGGTCCAGTGAGCACGTGGAAAAATACATCACCACGTACCTGGGCCAGACCCTGGAGACGCTCAAGGTAAGTACAGGACCCTGGCCTGGGCCTCCAAGGGCTCTTCCCAAAACTCTGGACGAACTGGTGTTCAAATCTCCCTGCCCTGAATCCAGTCTGGGATTATGTTACTTTGTTGTCACAGGATATGAGAGCACCTGGATTTCATTTTGCTCAGGGATGCCCAAAATCCTGGCATGGCCTTCTCCAGCTCTCCCAGCCTGAGCACGGACACCAAGGGAAGATGCAAAGGGGTGTAAACAGTGCAGGAGCCCTTTCCTGTTTCTTCAAACAGTCTATACCTTTAGGAACTCTAACTCCTTAGGATCTAGGGTATTTCTCCACAGCCAAATTGCAGCAGGAATACCCAAACAGATTCTTGGGCTATGTGAAGAGACAGGAGGATGAGGGAGGGATTATTCCCTTGTTTTACAGCAGATGTGGAATGTCCTGTACAGTGTTCCCTTCCCTGACCACTGCTGGGTTTGGCTGTGCAGTCCCTCCTCAGCAGCACCACAGAATCCCAGGCTGGAAGGGATCCCAAAGGATCATCCGGTCCAAACTTCACTGGGGAGGTTGCTTGGATGAGATTCTGCAGCTCCCTGTCCAGTCACATCCTGAAAGCTCCAGTGATGGGACTCTATCACATCTCTGGGCAGGTTTGATTAATTATCCCAGCTCATTCTCACTGGAAAAAATTCCTTATATGCAGACAACGTGATCAGCCCGCCTTTCCCACAGGGAAGCCTTTCCCACTCCCTCTTCTTACTGACAATCCAAACCATGTGCAGGTTTTCCTCATTTTCCTGCTGCCTTGTCCTCATGCCCATTTCCAAGTGGTGGACCAAGACACATGGGGGGCAGAATTCCAAAGCCTTGGTGGGGAGCTCGTTCCCAGTTTGTTCCCATCCCCACTCCGGTTGCGTGCCGGCACCTGGCAGATCCCAGCTCTTTTTTCACAGCTGCCTGGGCTGATCCATCCAACACTTCCCAAGTGGCTGCTTTGTTAACTGAGCTAAGAGCATCTGGCTCTGCTAACTCAAACAGACATTCCCTCCTTCCCAAGACCACGGCTCCCCGGCTCCTTCCCTCTTCCTAAAATGTCTCGCAGATGGAGCTCAGCTGGAATTATTTATGGGACTTGTTACTTCCAATTTGTTTCCAGTCGTTGCTGTCAAACATTTGTTGGCTTGGCTGGAAAATCAGCTCCATGTCTTGTGCTACTTGAGCTCTGTTATGGCTTCAAATCCTCCCTTTTCCAAGGGAAAGGATCATTTTACTGCTCACGACAAAGTGAGTGGGATATGAGGGCACCTGAATTTCCCCAAATCCTGGCATGGCCTTCTCCAGCTGTCCCAGTTTTTCTTCACCAAGAGAAGGTGCAAAGAGCTGTAAGTAATGCAGGAGCCGATTCCTGCTTCTTGGAAACAGTTTATACATTTAGGAACTCAAAATCCTTGGGATTTAGGGTATTTCTCCACAGCCAAGTTTCAGCCAGAATACCGAAATGGATTCTTGGGCTGTATGAATAGACAGGAGGATGAAGGAAGGGATTATTCCCTTGTTTTACAGCAAATGTGGAACGCCCTGTCCAGCTCTGGCATGTCTCTCCTGGCTCCTGACATCAGAGAGGTCAGGAGAACTGAGAAAATTCACGTTTTGCTTTACACTTCTGCAGGTTCTGGGATCCCCACCCCCACCTCTGGCTCCAAACTCTCTGTGGGGAGAAAACTGGAGGGAGCACCAAGGGACTGGAGGGATTTTCCAGGAGTCCCATTGCTCCATGGGCCTGCAACTCTTAGGGATGCTGTTTGTTGGGCACGGAGGGGAGAGAACCATGAAATTCCCTAAACTCTGCTTTCCTGGAGGATAAAAATCTCCAATACTTCGTTAAACATTCTTAAATTCTTCATTTCAACTGAATTAGACGTGGGAGCTGGGGGCAGTGCTCAGGTATCAGCCCTGATGCAGGAATCCACCTCAGGATGGCTCATCATGGAACATCTCCTTCCCTTTCCAGCATCACTTTGTGGAGGTCAAAGCCCGCCTGGCTCAGAGGGAGAAGGAAGAGGAGGTCAGCTCCCAGCTGGCCTACAGCAAGCAGGAACTCTGGAAAGTCATCAAAAAATATCCTGGCAAGGAAGTCAAAAGAGCCCTGGAGACCCCTTACAGGACAATCCACAAATACCTGTCCCCAGAGGAAATCCTTCTGGTGATAACTGGAGTGGGGTGGGTGTGACACTTGCGATGGTTGGGATCCAGGACTGCAGCACCTGTGTGGCTGCAGGGACAGGGGAAGGAGCAGGGATTCTGGTTTTCCAGGTGGTGTGGCAGCCCATGGAGCAGGAATTCATCCAGCAGTACCAAGAGTTTGAGGAGCTCATCCAACACTGCTGTGTGGGAGCGGGGATTTCCCTGGACTTCACCATGGAGGACTTGCTGAGCTACTTCAACTCCATCACCAAGCCCAACACGTAGAGAAATCCCTCTCTGGACGTCGGGAGCAGCTCAGGATTCCTTGTCTTCAGCCACGCCTCCGAGGAGCTGAACACAAAGCCATTCCCAAATTGCATATTTGGGTCCCTACTCTGAACTTCATCCCAAAGTCCCTCCAATTTGTTGGTTCTGGACTAAATCTCTCTTGGGGAAGTGGAATTGTCAGATCCAAACCACAACTTCCCCGCTCCAGGAAACCATTTTGCCACTAGGAAATGACCCTCCAAGCCTCAGATTTTGCAGGGGTTACTGCATTTTTACCAAATGATGCAAATTCAGGCTCGCCTGCAGAAAGCGTCTGCTAAGGAAAATATCCCCCAGAGACACTTACTGCACCTGGCAGAGAGAATTTCCGTGTTAGATGAGGCAGGATCTTTCCAAGGAGAGATCTGAGTACAGTGGAGCAAGAACTTGGAGCCTGCTAAGAAGTCAGGTCCGGTATTTATTGTGATGGCAGCAAAGACAACCAAACAGAGCGACTTCCCAGGCTGGAACCCCGAACATGTGGCTGGGAGCTCCTTATACTGGGGGGAGGAGAAAAGGGGAAGGGGCAAGGAGCCACCCACCAGGGACATTGGGGGCAGTGAATCAGGGATAGATTGACACCTGGGAAAACCCATACCTGGGTGATAGGGAAGGACTTCCTTTATTTAGTCCAATCATTTGAAGCCCCTTTGAGGATTGTAACAGGGGCAGGAAAAGAGACCCCCTATACTGGGGGCAGGGGGCCAGTGATTGGCAAGGTGTAGGGGAAAAGGGGGGAATTAACATAAACCTGGGAGGGGATACCCATAGACACAGGATTCTAGGAGATATGTAAGTGAAATGCACCTCAACATCTCCCCCTGTTTTTGTTTATAAGGCAGAGCCGCAACAAGATTTCCACCAAAGTGAGCGCTGGTGCCACAATGCCTCAGCAGAACATTCCCAATCAAAAACATCTTCTCTCCAGGGACTCTCTCCTTTTCTCTGCTCGAATTTCAGTGAGCCTGTGCTAAACCAGAGGGTTAAACCACATGGAGACACTCCAAGTGTGAGGCATTCCCACATCCAGGTATCCCAACAGGCACTGTTGCTCCACAGCTCTCCACTGAAAGTCGTCCAGCAGATGAAAGTCCAGAGCTGTAAATACCAATGGATTTATTGCTTTTAGCTCAGATTTACTCACATCTTAACTGGAGTGGAGAAATGTGCAGTTCTTTGAACTAAATGTGCAGTTCTAGAGATCCAAACTGATCCCTCAGGGAATTGCCTGCTTTTAACCCATTTTCTTAGGAATCTTCCTGCACCAACTCACCAATATATTGTCATTCTTCAAATGTTCTCTCTGTTTCTTGGGATGTTCATGGGGCTTACATGTCTGTCACAACCTTCTTCCTAAACAAAAAAGTGAAAAGTTTGAACTCCTTGAAATTTACCTCACAGGACAAAGATTATTTTATTTATGCTGCACGTTAGAAAATAATCTTGGAGGCAAGATTCCCTGTCCATTGCCAGGGAGGTGGGAGGCTGCTTGGACAGCCCCTCTTCTCCAGGGATATCATGGTTTCTCCAGTGGGAGCTTTAAATCAGGACACAAACCCAACCTTCCTTTGTCAAGGGAAAAATCCAGACTATTTTTCTGGGATTTTTCAAGCAGTTGGCCTTTGGGTCAAGGTCCACCTCTGCAGGGACCAATGTTGAGAGCTTCCGTTTCTAATCTCGTCATTCCCTCCCTTTGTCCTGTGACGTGGCTGCTCCCAGCAGGAAGAGAACGGCCACAGGAAACCATCCAGTGCTGCCCTCCAGCTCTTCGTCCCTCTGGAGGTAACAGGAATTTTGCAGTCTCGTTCCCTTCCAGTTTTTGGCTCAGGGGCTCACCTGGGAGGGGAGGGCAGGAGGTGGGAGCTGTAGGCTGGGACAGGAAGGTGCTGCAATTTGGAGGCACCTGAGAGGACGCCCGAGATGGAGGGATTTGCAGAGGGATTGAGCCAGGTGGCTCCAAGGCTGTTGGACACCAAACACCAGCAAGGAGGGGCAGGGATTCCTCTGGGTCTGTCGATGGCTCCCCCATAACTGGTGCAGTCACCGGGCACAGTCCAGGCCGTGCCATGGAATGGGATGATGGGATCTTGCTCCAAACAGGCTCCTCTGGCTGCAGTGAGCAGAGATCCCAGTGAAACTGCACCTGGCTTTACGCTGACCCTGCTCCTGTGCCGGTGGGACTGTGGCATCTCTCCTCACCAACCACTTCCCATGCAGAACCATGGCATCATTGAGGCTGGAAAAGCTCCGAGATCATTGAGTCCAACCATTCCCCCAGGCCGGCCAACACCTCCCTAACCCATGTCCCTAAAAGCCAAGGACAGTGCCAGAGTATCTGAAACCAGCCTAAGCCACCACGAACCTCTGTGACCCCAGGCTGGTGAGTCCCCACACCCGGGGACCGCGTCACCCTGAGCCCCCGGCTTCACCCTCTGCCTGGGGATGACACCTGGCAGCCTAAAGGTGAATGACAAGAAATGTCCCCAGATGTTTTCTGCTGCTCTGCCAGGCCCCAGTTTGTCTTCACTCTCCGGCTTGGCTCCAGCTGGAGGAGTGCCCACACCTGGGAAGAGCCCAGAGGGGGCTGGAGGAAGGATCATGCGTGGTCCCACCCTTGGTGCACACGGGGTTTGTGTGTTGGGAGCTTGGCATCTCGGTGACATCAGCCCCCAGCGAGGTCACCCGGATTGCTCCCCACACCTGGCCCAGCCGGGGACTCTGACAGGCTCAGGTGCCACCAGATGCAGACCAGAGCCTGAGGCTCTTGCAGGGAGGAGGATTTATTGCTTCTGTACTTGTGCCACCTGCAGGACAAAGGAAAACCTGGGCGATCCCCACTCAGCCCTCAGCTCCCCGGACCATTTTCCATTTCCCTGCGTAGCTGGATGCTCCTAACTTCCATATTCTCTGGTTTTCCATGCCAGTTCCCAGTTCTGAGAGCATGGCTTGGAAGGAGGAGGGCACGAGCCCACCCTCGTGTTTCATCCAGCGCCTGGACCACCTTGTGCTGACTGTGAAGAGCATTGAGGACACTGTGGCCTTTTATTCCAAAGTCCTGGGCATGGAGGTGGTGACTTTCAAGGTAACCCTAATCTGAGTTAGCAGGACTCCACCAGGTCCCCAGGGTTTCCAGGACTGCTCGGGGGAGTGGGTGCTGAAGGTTTCCAGCCCAGGAAGTCTCCCTCACCTTGTCCTTTTCCTTTGGGAACAGGGAAATCGCAAAGCTTTACGTTTTGGCCACCAGAAGTTCAACCTGCACGAGGCTGGGCAGGAGTTGGAGCCCAAGGCTCGGCGCCCGGTGCCCGGCTCTGCGGATTTTTGCCTGATCACAGCAGTGCCCCTGGAGAAGCTGCTGCAGCATCTGGAGGTGAGGCAGGCCCAGAGTGTCCCCAGGGCAGTGTCATCCCAGGAGATGGGAATGCAGAGACTCCAAATTACTCTCCTGGGGAATGTCAGGCTGGGGGAGGAGGGCACGATGATGACATGACCGTCAAACCCGTGCTGTCCTGTGTCCTGCAGGCCTGTGGGGTGGCCATTGAAGAAGGTCCTGTGGCCAGAACTGGAGCTGTGGGCCCAATAACCTCCATCTACTTCCGAGACCCCGATGAGAACTTGGTTGAGGTTTCCAGGTACTGCACTGATGTGGCTGCAGACACTGAAGGGGAGCCCTGACCACAGCCCATGCTCTGCCTGGGTCCCAGCAGGAGATGGGGTGCAGAGGCCAGGTTTGGCTGGCCAATTTCAAGGTCCAAGCTTTCATTGCGTAAACCTGGGACAAGCCTCAAATCCTAGTCACAATATAAAGCTGCAAGGACTTTGGGAGTTTTCCCAAGGGAGCCTGCTCTGCTCTGGGTGTAAATCCTGATTTTATACATCTCCATCACGGAGACTTCATGGCCTTCTGGAAAGATCCGTCCTGCTGCTGCTGCAATGCAATTGTTTGGACATTTTCCCTAATTCCTGCTATCTCTTTTGCTGCTGAGTTGAAGTTCTCATTCCTACACTGTCCACCTTTCACTCCTCTCCTCTTCAGAGTTACTTTTCCACAGCTGGAAATTTCTGTATCCCTTCCTCTCATTCTCCTGCTTCTTGTCTCAAGCTGCCTGGTGCTGGTGGCTCTCTCACCAAGCCAGAGGTTTAAATCCAGCTGTGACTGTCCAAACCCTCTCCTCAAGTGGGATTTGGCAATTTGGCCTTGGTGTGACACTCAAAAACTCCTGAAACTGAAGTTCCAAGTTCCATCCTCAGCTCTGTATCAATAATTGTGGGGGTTCTGTCACTCGTGAATGGAAAAAGCAGGGATGGGGAGCCTACATGAAGAGCAGAGCGTCAGAAGTCCAGGAGTTCACCTGGATTTATGCAGGGACTGAGGATGGTCTGACACAGAGGAGTCTGACCCTGATGGCACCTGGTTACTTGTGGGACTGTCCTCACTTTTCTTCTTCCTTTAGTTATTTCAAAAGACATTTCAAAGTTATCTAAAATGTACAAAACAATGAGGGACGTGGGGATTCTCCAGCAGAGCAGTTCCCAGGCTGGCCACACTGAGGTAGCAGCGATATCGTCACGGGAACAGCGCTGGAAAGGAGAGAGGACTCTTCTGATCTCTACAGTCCAAATCCTCTATAAAATTGAAACAATCTCTGAATCGTACTCATTTTTCCTTGTTGGAATTCCGTGGGGAATCCAAAATTCTTCATGGTGCAAGAAAAAAAAGGCAAGGTCACAAAATATTCAGTACTTTGGATGATCAGCCGGGATGAGCTGGTTTCCATGGAGTCGTTTGTGGGAACTAAAGACAGGAATATCATGGGAGAAAGCCACGGGCATCTCCTCACCTTCATCTTGTGAATGGAGCTCCGGGAAGGGATCCCAGGGAGGGATCCCAGGGAGAGACCCCCGGGAGCAGAGTCCCCTGGGCCCCGGTGCCCGCGGAGATCCGGCGGCTGCTCTCCAGGGTGCTGATGTCCCTCGGCCGTGTCCGCCTGACAGGGGGGACCCCACCGAGGGTCCTGCCCGCGGGAGAGGGTCGGTGCCCATGGGGGAGGGTTGATCCCCATGGAACAGGGTCGGTTCCCACGGGAGGTCAGCCCCTACAGGAGAGGTCAGAGCCCACGGGAGAGGGTCGGTACCGACGGGAGAGGGTCGGGACCCACGGGAGAGGGGCGGGACCCACGGGAGAGGGGCGGGACCCACGGGAGAGGGGCGGGACCCACGGGAGAGGGGCGGGACCCACGGGAGAGGGGCGGGACCCACGGGAGAGGGGCGGGACCCACGGGAGAGGGGCGGGACCCACGGGAGAGGGGCGGGACCCACGGGAGAGGGGCGGGACCCACGGGAGAGGGGCGGGACCCACGGGAGAGGGGCGGGACCCACGGGAGAGGGGCGGGACCCACGGGAGAGGGGCGGGACCCACGGGAGAGGGTCAGTCCCATGGGAGAGGGTCGATACCCACGGGAGAAGGTCAGTACCCACGGGAGAGGGTCGGTACCCACGGGAGAGGGTCAGTCCCATGGGAGAGGGTCAGTCCCACGGGAGAGGGTCAGTCCCATGGGAGAGGGTCGGTACCCACGGGAGAGGGTCAGTCCCATGGGAGAGGGTCGGTATCCACGGGAGAAGGTCGATACCCATGGGAGGGGGTCAGTCCCCATGGGAGGGCGTCAAAGCCCATGGGAGAGGGTTTCGTTCCCTCCACTGGAGCCCGTCTTGGTTCTGTCCCACACATCAATCCCCTTTAGGTGCTGAGCTGCTGGCTGGCCTGGAGGACACCGTCTCCATGGCTTTGCCATTCACTGTAGGGTGAAACATGGAACAACACTTTTGGGGATCTCACACCTGACCCAAACCACGGGAAGCTCAAAACTTGTCATGGAAATTTAGCAAGTATTTGGAATGTGTTGCTGGTGGAGGAACTTCTCTTGGAGTGATGATGTTGGAGCTACAGAGGCTTTGCTGGCTGCTGGCTGTTGTTGTCTCTGGAAAAAAGAACCTGTGGGGCTCAATGGTTTTCCCTGGAGAAACCACTGGCCACAGGCCAGCATTCCAGCTGTCCCTGTCCCAGCCTCTGCTGGGCTCCCCATCTATTGGAAAAGCCTCTGTGTTGTGAGTATACCAATTCAAACTGATGGTTTATATAATGTAGCATTCATGGAGAAAATGAATTTAATACCATTCTTTATTCAGCACGATTCATTATGAATATTGGACAGTGGGAGAGAGTGGATTAACAGGTGGGAAAACACCTTTCTTCTGCATGGTTCGTTCCCTGCACAAACCACGACCAGCAAGAGAAAAGGATCTTCCTTCTTGTCTGCTCCCATCTCATTCCACTTGAATACAAATTCCCACAGCAGATTCCACAGTTTTATCATGATCGTATTGGAAAGGAGCTCTTTGGATCAGCAATTCCAGTATTTCATGTGGAGAAATGCTGAGTTCTCCATCTCACTGCTCAGGGAGGGTGCAGGGGAAGGAGCCTTCCAGGGAATGGCTGCTCAGAAGCATAAATTTCATCCCAGCTGGAAAGACGAGTTAAGAGCCAAGTCTCAGTGAGCTTCCCCTCCTCTCACAGGAGGGAAACAGGAATTTCCCAATGGGAGTCACAGTGTATGTGCCCAAGTCACCTGCCAGGGAAGCCCAGGGGCCACCTGGTGAGCCAGCTCGGCACAGGTGCCTGGGAAAGCCAGGAGGGAGAGTGTGGGACAGCCCTGGGGTGGGCAGGGATCACCCTCAGACTGTAGGACTGATGCAGGATTCCTCACCTACCAACCGTCTTCCCTTTAGAAAAAACATCCAGATCTCAAAGGTCCTGAAACCAACCCTTGTACACAGAGAAGTGGCAAACACTGCCCATGGGCTGGAGAAATGGGAGGCTTTTACTGGAAAGGAAAATAATCCCTCTCTGCCAGAGAGTTCTGCAGGCAGGGCTGTTTGCAGCAAGGATGGATTTTTCCTGTGGCCAGTGGGACTGCCTGACTCTGATCCCAAATGTGCCCAGAGGAGCACGAAGAAAAGCACAGGCTCTGCAGCTGAACTTCCTCCTCTTCCCACACTCAGTGGTCAGGAGTTCTGCAGAGAAAAAGCTTGGAATTCAGCCATAAGAAATGCACAGGCACCGTTCCTTCTGGAGAACAGGATGGTACCCCAGGATTCTCAGAGATTTCCATGGGAATGTTTTTATGCTTGTGGTGGCCTTTCAGCTCCTCAGCCAGCATCAACCAGGAGCTGAAGTTTACTCCATGTGCTGACCCAGACACACCTCCTGCCTCGTGGGTTCCTTTAGAATTATCTACTGGAAGGAGTGGGAAATTCCCTGTCCTTGGGAATCAAAAGGAAAGCACCAATGAAGAAAGGAATCGCAGTTTCACCAGGATGGACAAGCCCCTCACCAAGCCCCCATGCTGTCCCCTCACAGGCTGCAGGCCAGCTGGGAGCTGTCTGACAGGTTCTCCAGGTTGTCCACCAGAGTGATGATGGCTTCTATTTTGTCTTCTGGAAGCACGTGGGAGGCGTTGGATCGAAACTTCTTCAGGAGCGACTCTTTGCTCAGGGGCTTCCTCCAGTGCCCATAGAAAGTGTCACATTTGCCCGTCAGGACGTCCCCAGTGTGCAGGAGCAGGGCCACCTCTCCGTACATCTTGTCAAAGTTGGCCACGTTGTCTTCAGGATGCTCCACCACCACCTTGTCCAGCAGCTCCCTGAGCTCCTGCCGCTGGATGCTGCTCTCGGAGAAGGAGCCCAGGCCCACCTCACCGTCCAGCAGGGCAGCACAGGCGTTGAACTGGAAGGAGTGCCTTGCCTGGTGCTCCGAGGTGGGGAAAGGCCGGTTGATGTACTTGGACACGGGGATCTTCAGCATAATGGTGCGGATCAGCGAGGGGGAGAAGGACCCCGCGTAGTTGATGAAGAGGTTCCGGACGGACAAGGCAGCATCCACCACCCAGTGCATCCCCAGGTGGGCTGGGAATCGTTTGAAGGCGATGTCCTGCTTTTCCAGGAGGAACTGGTGGTGCTCTCCGGGTGCGGGCAGCGGTTTGGGTTGGTAGACGCTGTAGAAGGCGCTGAAGCCCGAGCAGCCGGGGATGTCATCCAGGATCAAGGGGTTGGCCTCCATCCCTCGGGCCGCCAGCAGAGCGGCCTCCAGGCCCAGGCGGGTGGCGTTCCCCACGTGCAGCGGCTTGGCCTGGGTGGCAGCGTTGGCCATGGGCGCCCCGGCGAGGGACGCGGCGATGCCCAGGGCGTGGCAGCACTGGGCCGAGCTGAGGGACAGCAGCTTGGCCGTGGCCGCGGCGCTGCCCAGGGTGCCCACCACGGAGGGAGGGTGGAACCTGCAGGGGGACGGCAGCAATGAGCAGCCCCGGCTGCCTGGCACAGGGAACAACAAAGGACCCCTCCCATGGAAAAATCAATGGAAAATGAGGGGCCCATCAGCCAGCGGAACTCCCTCGTGGCTCCGGTGCAGGTGGGATTCACCTGACTCATAATTTAAGCATAAATTTTAACTAATAAATTGACTTTAAAATCAGAGTTTTACTAGAGTTTAGTTTAACTATAAATTTAGTGTTAATTAACGTAAATTTAGTCTGAAAACTGAGTTTCTCCTTGAAACCTCCTCAGAAACACCAGGGTGAGCTCAGAATCTCCAAAAAGCAATTTGAATTTTCTCCAGGAGGTGCCGTGGCTTGTGTCCACACAGCCAAACTTTCTATCCCTCAGGCAAATAATTCAGCCTCAAACACACCAAGGGAAGAGTTCCTGGTTGATTCCATCGCTTGGATCACATCAGGGCACTGCGAGTGGTAGCAGTTGGCCCAGGGACTGTGCCAACCACCAAACTCTGCTTAGTTCTGGGACTCTGCCCTGGCTGGGTCAGCCAATGGCACTGCAGACTCCCTGGGAGTCCTCCTGAAGGTTATTTTTGAGGCACAATCCCTGGAAATCACCAAATAAATGCATGGCACAATCACCTTTGGCGTTTGGCTCTCACTAAGGCTTTACCCTGGGGTAAAGCTAAATTAAAATGGACTTAAACATGGCTTAACCTAAACTAACATTTTAAAACCCAGACCCGCCAACCCTCTTCATCCTGGGCGAAGAACAGGAGCTTTACCTTCTGGGAATGTCGTGAGCCTCAGTGGAGAAGTGCATGAGCCTCCCTTGCACTTCCAGGCCCACGTTGAACGCCAGCAGGAAATCCAGCCCGTTGGGTTTGGTGTTTGGAGGGAGCATCTGGGAAGCCGCCAGGAGAGCCGGCAGGACAGCCCCGGAGGGGTGAGTGGCAGGGTGCCAGGTGTCGTCAAAATCCATGGAATGAGTCTGCCAGGGAAACAGAGATAAGGATGTGCTGGCTGAACGCTGAGGGAATGAGGGCTCCCTGCTGGTATTCCTGAGGAAATTCTGCCAAAGCCTCCGCTCCGCGTCCCCACGGGACACTGTTCGGCTCCTCTAAAAGCCAGGAGATTCCTGCTTTTGTCCCCCATCAACGACCACTCTGTTTCCTGGAATGCCAATTCCTGGCACCACAGGGCACAGATTCCCCTGGGAGAGCCAGGAACACAGATCCCCCTGGAAAAACCAGGAGAACAGATTCCCCCGGAAGAGCCGGGAGCACGAATTCCCCCGGGAAAGCCGGGAGCACGAATTCCCCCGGGAAAGCCGGGAGCACGAATTCCCCCGGGAAAGCCGGGAGCACAGATCCCCCGGGAAGGTGCAGCCTTACCGCCACGCCGTTGGTGAAGGCAGCCAGCGTCGGGGAGAGCTTCACTCCCGGCTTCCCATAGACAGAGCTCACAGCCACGGAGGAGTACAGCTCCTGTGGAACGGAGGGAGTGTCAGGGCAGCCCTGGAGGGAACGGGGACGGTGCCAGCCACCCCCAGCCGCAGCCCCAGCAGCCGCCGGGATCGGCCCCGAGGTGCCGGTGGCGGTGGCGGTGGCGGTGGCGGTGGCGGGGCTGTCCCTACCCGGCAGTAGCTCAGGGCGATGTCGAAGACCCGCGTGGTGCTGCCCACGAGCCCCACGCCGATGCTGTCCAGGATCATCCTCTTGCTCCGCTGCCGCACGGTCTGGGACAGGTGCTCGGGCCGCGCCGCGTGGATGAACGAGGCGAAGCTGCTGGTCACGGTCTCCTCGGGAGCGGTCCGGGCCACCACTGCAGCACAGCGAGGGGACAAGGACAGCCGTGAGCCCCGCGCTGGCAGCCGCGGCTCCGCGCCCCCACTGTCACCCGGCTCGGGGGGTTCACCTGCCCCGGCCTGGTGGGTCAGTCTGGGGAGTCCTGCAAGGGCAGGACGGGGAGCTGGAATTCATCATCCCCACGGCTCCCTTCCCACTGGGGATACTCTCTGGTTCCGTGTGTTCTATACAAAAATAAAGTATTCCACAGATGCTCTGGGCTCCTCCTGGGGCGGCTTCCAGAAGGTTCAGGTGAGGAAACTTCAGAGCTCAGCTCCATCCCCTCACCTTGGGGTTCCAACAACCATTTTTTGGGAGTTATCAACACAAATGATGTCCCTCTATCCAGAGGAAAGGCAGAGCAGGAATGGACCACAGAAATCCAAAACTTCCATGATTTTTTGGAAAGCAGGACTAGACTTAGAGCATGGATTTATCCAGAGGTTTCATCCTACAAGGCACCGAAGTGTCTTGACTCAGCTACCAAAGCTCTTAAGCTGTATGTACTCCAAAGGATGCTAATCATTAAAAGTAAGTTAAAATTCTATGCAAAAGACCCAGTTTGTGTCTATTGTATGTGTCAATTTCAGTGACATATTGTCTTGTTTAGATTATATATAGATAATTATTATACAAATAAATTTTATACAATAATTTTAATAATTCATATGGTATTTTATGATTTATAAAATTATTCATAATTCTAGAATTAGAATACAGAATATAATGAATATAATTGTATTTATAATTCATAGAATTAAAATTGTTATGGCCTGTTACAATTTATACTGTTAATTTGAGAGTGCACAGGAGAGCAGGAAAAATAAAATTCCATGTAGCCAACATTTGCAGGATGGCAAATCCATACATTCACTTATGGATGGATGTGGGGGTGCACACACCGATGGAGATAAAAGAATTAATGTCCAAATTAAATTAATCGCAGATGAAAAAAATAAAAATACTCTGCTCCAAGAGGAAAGCTCATCCAGATCGGCAGGTAAACAAGAGGCTTTGTTTTTGGAACAGCAAACATGGCAATGAATGAAATGACCATTCCCTAATGTCCCTAGTTTGGATTAATCCCGAAATGTCACATCAGTGACTCACGGAGCGCTGGCTCATGCTCGGGCTCACCTCGAGCCCAGCCTGAGCCTCCTGTAAACACAGCTGGGAATGCCATCACGGCCTGACTCACCGGGAGAACATTCCCCCTCCCCGGGAACGCATTCCTATAGGAATCCCGGCACTCAGCACCCCGGGAGCCGCTGCCGACCCCAGCCCGGCTCCCCCCGGAGCATCCCCGGCTCCCCCCGCCGCCTTCCCGGAGCGGGAGCGCTGATGTCAGGGCTTGGAGAGGCTGCAGGAAAATCTGCTCCAATCACCCAGCACCCAGAAAAGCTGGATTGGTTCCTTCCCGGCATCAAATGCCCTTTGTCACCTCAGCAGGCGGCGGGGTTTTTTAACCCTTCAGCTAAAAGCATTCCATGACTCCGGAGTTTTCCTCTTGGCAGGACTTAATTAAAAAATTAAATTTGATGCAAGACCAAATAAATCCCTGTGGACCATTATGTCTCTTGTCCTCAGGTCTCATTAAGCAACATTCCTTGCATTTATTGTATTAATAACTCATTTTTAAATAAGATAATAGACTAAGAATATATTTTAAAATGAGTTAATAAACCTATTATAAACTTACAATAAACTGAGCCCTTTAAAAAAGAAGTTAATAAATTTATACTAAACCAAGAAAACTTTTAGAAATAAGTTAATAAACATAATAGACCAAAAACATATTTTAAAATCCGTTAATAGACAAATTTAGACCAAGTTAAGAGACAAAATAGAGCAAGTGTCTACACAGCCAAGTTGTGGTTAATTTATCCAAAGCTGGGCAATGCTGGAGTCACAAAAAGAGATCTGTGGATCTCTCCAGGCAATGCCCAGAGCAGGATCAGGTGTAATTAGGCAGCAGTGACAAGTGGAGAAGTTAAGGATCTGAGCCACCCTTTCAACATCTTACATTTGTGGTCAAAGAATTCGGACAGTCTGGTTCTGAACCGGTTAAAGTTCTGGTTTAGCACAGGACTGGCAATCCACATTTTTACTCCTTGCTGCTTTTCTCCTGGTCCTTTATCCCCGAGGGCACGAAGCGCCACAGGACCCCCAAACGTTTGGAAGCTTTGCCTTCCAAGACTTTGAGGATTTCTGTTGGGATGCTCAGCCCAGCACCTTCTTTTCCAGCAGTGCCGTGATTATTTAGGGATGGGGAAAGGAAAGGATGGGGAATGCTGAGAGATACAAACCGTGGGCAGCAGTTTTGTGGGCTTGCCGAGAGCTTGCCAAGACCTTCTGGGATTTCTAGAGGAGAGACACAGAGAGGGAATTTGTCACTGGAGCTGCTGGAAGGTTTCTCGGAGCACTTTTCCTGGTTGTGCCTTATTTTCCAGGGCACTCACAGATCAAACGAACACGTAAAAGTAACTACATATTTAAAGGAGGGAAAAAAATATTTTCCAGAGGTGCGTCCAGCAGGGATGCCAAGAACATCCAGGGAAATAAAGCCACACAGTGGAAGGGGCAGCAGAGCCTTTGCAGCCCTGCCACAAGGTCCTGCAGGAGTGGGACCAGCTTGGAGGGGGCATGAGGAGCAAAACCCACGGAGCACATCCCAACAACAACAACAACAACCCCCTCATGGCATGGTCCAGGGAAGGTTTGGGACACATGAAAGGAGCAGGATGGCAGGAAAAGGTCAGTAGCTGAATTAAATGACTGTGAAAACCATTGGAAATTGTTAATTTTGGGGCAGGTCCCTGTTTAGTGCCACGCGCAGCTGGACCAGCAGAGGAACTGCCCAGAAAGTGACATTTCCTCCTTAAAGTGCAAAAGGCGAGCTCAGGGATGGGGAGGGTTTGCATGGAAGAGTTTTACCTGGAAGGTGGAGTAGACCATGCTGGTGGCTGCTTTCCCCAGTGCCTCTCCCGGCTGGGTGTGCTCGGCGCGAGGGATGGCAGAGGTGTGTGTCTGGAAGGTGCTGGTGGCAGGGTTTATATCTGTGTCCAAAAGGCAATTTGCTTTCTGTTTTGTGCAGCTGAATTTCCAGGGGGATGACATCAGCCCCTGGAGACCCAGAGGGTGGGGGGAATCCATGAGGAGGGGTGGTTTGTCCCTGCTGGACAGAAGGGAACTCCCCCCACCCTTCCCTCCCGCTTCAGGAAATAAATAAAGATTTCAGACAATAACTGACAAGGTTCAAGGAAACTCCTGTCTTCAAAATGCCACAAGTGCCAATGGGTGAAGCAAGTGGCTTCAAGCTCCTCCTCCCGAGGAGGACTATAAAAGTGGGATTTACCAGGAAATGAGAGGGACAAGATCATCCTCCCATTGAGCCGAAGTGTCACCAAAGCAGGTAAATCCCATCTGCAGAGGCAGAAGTGAGGCAGTGGTGGTTTTCTTGGATGCTTTTCTTGAATACCTTCAGTGTTTGGTGTTTGGCCGAGTCTTTCTCAGCTCTCCTTCTTCTCCATCTCCAGCTCTGCTGGGTCACTGAACTGGTAGTGCACCCTGGAGCTTCCAGGGAACACCGGGAGCCTTTGTTCCCAAAGCAATGTTTGGATTTTGGGGGCTCTTTGCTTTGTCCAGAGTGGAACCTGGGAACATTTATTGTTTTGGGCAGAGTAACAGCCTGGTGGGACACACCTTTATGCAAAGTTGGATTTTTTACTAACCCCCATGCAGACCTTTGTTGTAGCAATGTATCCCTGGCAATCCCGTGCTGGTTTGCACCAGAGGAGAGGCAGGGTTGTGATGCGAAATCCAGCTGTGTGCTGTGGCTGTGCACTGTTCATCTTGCCGTGTGTTTATCCAAAATGAATTTTGATCTCTTTCCATGTTTATCTGGAGAGAGGCAGTGTGTCCTCAGAGCTCTGTAAATGTTTGTTATCACTAACAAGGTGGGGTGGAAAACTAATGGCAGGATGCCCCTAGGAATGAGTGAAAAGGGAATTGTTTGGTGTTTGTAGATGTGTCCCATGGTGTGGGGACCTTGCTCCAGCCTCCTGGGGATGGAATGTCCATGCCCTGGAATATTCCTGTTAATATTGGTCAAGGAGAAGTAGCAGTGGCTGTCGGATGCACAGAGTGATTCCTGCAAAGCCTCACAGCCCCGTGGAAATGGGATGAGATGGGAATGACCTTTCCTGGAAGGGAGTGAAGGGAAGTTGTTGTGAGGACAGCAGGGAGTGAAGGAAGTGGTGTCCAGAGCCTCTTCCATGTGGCTCCAAGGTCAGCGGGGGACAAGAGCCAGGAGGGAGGGAGGACCTCACACAGCATTCCTGCAACCCCCACGGTGAGGCATGTCAGGGGCAAGCAGGGAGAGGAAAGAAGGTGGAGGGGGCAGGATGAGGGAGGGTGTGGCTTTGGTTTTGCCCTTGCTGCAGGGGGGATTAGAGCAAGGGAAGAGGGATCATCCGGGCTGCCCCATCCCTACAGGAGATGCAGCTCTCTGGCAGCACCCCAGGTGTCCAGGTGCCTTCTCAGCACAGGGACATCTCCATCCCGTGGTTCCCTGGACAGTGGCTGTGCTGCTGATGTCCTGGGTGTGCAGAGAGCTACTCATCCTGCCTGGGACAGAGGGAT
This sequence comes from Nicator chloris, assembly GCA_013400495.1. Taxonomy (NCBI): domain Eukaryota; kingdom Metazoa; phylum Chordata; class Aves; order Passeriformes; family Pycnonotidae; genus Nicator; species Nicator chloris. The sequence continues at coordinate 120,210 of WAAE01004548.1, forward strand.
TTTCCATCTGCTCCCTTGCCTCCTGCACAGTCCCACGTTATCCTGTCGCACCACCAGGGTTCTGTGGTGCATGTGGAGAAATGGGTCCTTAAGGACAGCGACAGCACCCATGGGTGGGGTTATCCCAGGGCCTGACCAGGGCATATTTGGTCAGAAAAGCCCACTGGGGTTTTCCCTGCTGAGCCTCATTTTTCCAGGCTCAGGGCAGCCCTTGGCATTCCAGTGCTGCTGCTCCTGAGACAACACCAGGAGGATTTTCCTGGCTGGATGTGTCCTGACCTTGCAGGAAACAGAGGCAGGGACAATGCCCAGCTCTCAACTGGTCCCAGGGCAGGGACCATGAGTCTGGGTTGGTTTGGGGGGGTGGGTGTGAGCAGTGGGTTCAACTGCAGTTGGTTCCAACCCCAAACCCTCCTTTTCCGCCTCCTTTTCCATATCTTGGGCTGAATCCTCTCACATCCTCCCCCTTTACACCTCGTTAGCCTGACAGCATGTTCTGGTATTTGTCTTCCTCCCTTCTGCCATGTCTGCACTGGAAGAAGAGGAGAACATCCCTGTGAGTTGTGTCTCCCCATCCCTCCCCAAACCCAGCCCTTTGTTGCAGGCCTGTTATGCAGAAAACACCAACAAAATGAGCTCTAGCAAATTAAAAACAACTGCTGGGAGCCAAGGAGTCACCTGGCCAGCCCATCTCCCTCCCAAAGCCCGCTCACCCTCTTCCTGGGACCCACTCCAAGCAGGGGCTCTGAGCGTGTCTTTGAGCCCCTGCCTGGGCTGTTTCAGGACAAAACATCTGGAGGAGCTTAATTTTGTGGCTCATTTCCAAGCACAACCATTTAAACCAAACTGCTTCTTTATATAGAAGTGTCATTTAAAATAATAAAAGAGGAAAACCGTGGAATCCACAGGCTCAGCTCTGCCCAAGGGCACAGCCTTCCTTGGGACCTCCTTAAAAGCAGTGCCTTGATGGGAAAAGGGAGTATTCCTCCCTGGCAACTGGGATTTGGTGCATCTCCCTCTCTGAACCCCAAATCCCAACCTTCAGCACAACCAAGTAATTGAATAATTCATTGTTCCCCAAGTTTTGCTTGGAGGATTTAGCCTTTCCTTATTTGACGAGAGTTGATGTTGCCAAACCTGTTTGGAGCTGTCGGAGTCGATTTATCCTTCATCCTCCTTCCTTTGGGAAGTGACATCCTTTAGAAAAAAAGGAGAGGGGGAAACAAAGGGTTTTCAGCAGAATAAGGGAGTCCAGAAGGTACTGATGTTTGCAAAATGTAAAATTTGTGCTGAGGACTTGTGTGATCCTGGCATTTAGGTTTGTTATTATTCCCATATTAGTTTTCTTTGGGTGGTGCTCCTTCCCTCCTCCTCACTCCCCCTAACAATAGTGGAGCTTTCCTCCCTTTCCAAAGGTTTCTTTGGAATGGCTGAGAACAGAATACATCACCTTCTCCCTTTCCAGCTTTTTTAGCTCACCAAATATTCTAAAAATACCCAAATAACAAGAACACTGCTGGTTTATTTTCATCTTTGTTTCCCAACAAAACCCTCAGAGAGAAAACTTCAGCTCCTGGTACCCAGGAGTGCTGAGGAGTGGAAACGTGGGGGCTGCCTGCAAACAGACGAGTTCATGGGAGAAATATGAAGGGTTTGAAAATAGCCTATTTAGTCACTGGGGTTTCAAGAGAGAGATGGAGCTGGAAAATTCCATCTGGAAGGGAGACGGTGTGTGTGTGCACTGTGCCTGCCCTGTTTGTCTGCAACAGTGGATAAGAAACGTCCTGGAACGCCTCAAAAATACCTTGTGGGTTTCGTCTGGATGTTTGTTGGTTTGTGTTGGGCTATTCATGTCTCTCCATCTCCAACAGCCTGGAGAAGAGGGGACAGCAACCATCACCACCACCTGCAGCGCTTTGGGGCACCTAAACATGTTTTTGCCAGCAGGGCTGGTCGCCTAAATAGGTTGTGTGTGTTTTTTCTGGATAGGGCTGCGGAAAGTAGGCACCTCAAGTGGTGCTTTGAATCGAGCCTTTGTCTGCAGCGAGGAGCGGGGAGGAACATGGAAACACCTGAGCCTGTCACCAGTTTGTCCCTGCTCGGGGCAGGGGCACAGCTCTGAAGGTTGGCCAGGTGCCCGAGCCCGGTGCAGCCGCTGCCGCCGGGGAGGCTGTGGGGTGAGGGCCGACTCTGCTGTCTTGTCTGGAAGGGCCATGGCCGGCACCGAGGGCTTCGCCGCCGTCTTCTACAGCGAGCCAGGGGTGCTGGGGCTGCTCGGCAATGTGGTCAGCGCCTTCCTCCTGTGCCTGCAGAACTTCACCGTGGCCACCACCGGCCTCGGGCCTCGAGCAGCGGAGCAGGTCCTGGCAGGTGGGTGCTGCTGTTCGGGGCGGGATGGGTGGGGCTGAACGTCCCCTGAGCTCTTTGAGGGTCATCCCCATGGGCCAGTGGACACCTCTGGTGGGACGGTGGGGAAATGTGGTCTGTGTCCATTGTGCAGGTCTGTGTACTCCTGGGGATGGCTGGCCCTCCTCCCCCAGCCACTGGGCCAAATATTCCATGTGCCGTTCCCTGCTAGATCCAAACTGTCCTTGGGGCCTTCTCACGACACTGAGTCAAGGAGCTCAGGGGCCACACACAGAAATTTTCCATAAAAGTGGGAAGATGGGCAGGCAGAGGCCACAGGGCTGCTGACAGGAAGGCCATTGGACCTGCCGTGGGATGTGCCCTAGCGCTTCCTGCAGTTCCAGCCTTTTTGTGCTTGGCTTCGCACCTGACCCCTTCCTGCGTCCCTCAGGTGTCCACCTCGTCCTGATTGGAGGCTTTGTCCAGCTCCTGGCCGGATTTCTCGCCTTCCGCAAGTATGACCACCTTGGAGGCGCGGCCTTCCTCACCTTCTCTGCTCTGTGGAGCAGCTACGGGGTCACACGGATCCTGTCCGCAGCCTACCCCTCCCCAGAGAACACAACGCTCCCCTCCGGGAACGCCAGCCAGCTCCCAGCCGCCGGCACGGCCCTGCTCTCCGCCAGCCAGAGCGCCGTGGCTGGGCTGGTGGCCTACATTGCCATCTCCTTCATCCTGTCCTTCTGCTCGGCCACCGTCAACTACATCATGCCCTTCATCTTTGGGGCCATCGCGCTGGCCCTGGCCTTCGAGGCGGTTGCGCTCTTTGGGGAATGGGCCCTGGTGGTGTCTGGAGTCCTGGAGCTGGGCATTGTCCTGTGCGGGCTGTACGGGGCCATGGCTCTGCTCCTCAAGGGCATCACCCAGAGGTACGTCCTGCCCGGCTTTGGGCACCCCCTCTTCAATGTCCTGCTGCTGGGATCGGCACAGAAAGGCTCCTCCAAGGCCCTCGGGGAAGAAAAGAAGAAGAACACAAAGTACGCAGAGCCGATGGCCCTGGGGAACATCTGCGACACCGTGGCACCCTTAATATTTGCCTTTTACTTCTTTGGGTACGTGAAGACCTTCTGTGTGGGAGCAGCGTGGGTATCCATCATCTCCAGCTGCCAGCTGCTCTCCAGCTTCTACAGCTACCTCAGAGGGGACGGCTACCACACCACCAAGTTTGGTGTCCACAGCCTCCTCTGGCTGGTGATGTCCTGGGAGGAGTTTGTGCTCACTGCCCTCCTCGGGCTGCCTGCGGCTCAGGACAGCAGGCTGGGGATGTTCGGAGCCTGGTTCTTCCTGGCCACCGCCTGCCTGCTGTTTCTGATGTCGACCCACAAAGACACCCTGGAGATGCTGCAGAACGCCTCCTTCATCCTCCTCACCTCGGCCTTCATCCATCAGATCCCTCTGCCTGGTGCCCGGCCCTTCCTGGGGGCCGCCTGCAGCCTCTGCACCGCGCTCTCCCTGTACGCCAGCTTCGCCAGCCTCATCAACTCCATCGGGGAGAAGGTTCTGATTCCCGTGGGCGCCCAGGCCGTGTCCAGCTCGGGTCTCCAAGCCATGCTGGGGGCTGTCCAGACCTGGCTCTTGAGGTCCCAGCATGTCCCCAGCGGCACCAGTGCTGCTGTGCCAGATGCTTTGTTCTACGTCTGCAACGGCCTGGCTGCGGCAGCAGCCATCCAGGGCAGCCTGGGTGACCCGGGCAGGCAGCAGCTCTCCATCCCCTCCGTGCTCATCCCGGGAGCCCTGGGGCAGCTCTTTGTGTGCCGGATCCAGGTGCAGGGTGGGCAGAGGTTTGGATCCGTGCTCCCCTTCTGCTACACTGCCTTCTGGGGAGCCTGGACCTGGCTGCGCCTGGCAGGTAAAGCAAGGGATGGTTCCTAGTTCAAGGGGTGCTCCCAGAGAATCTCAGATTGCTTTCTCCAATGGAATTCCTTCTTTCAGGGGAGTCATTGACATCAGGTTTACTGATATTCCTCCTTGGAAAAAGATATTTCACAAATCACCCCAGTTTGCACTCGCTTGCCATTACTGCAGGCACTTGGTGCTCTCATCTCCAGAAGTCCAAGTTGTGTCTTCAACTCCAATAAAAGCCAAGATTTCCCTGCAAAAACCTTGTGAGACAGGGCTGCCTCTGGGCTGTTATCTCAGAATAACAACTGAGGAGCTGCCTCTGGGCTGTTATCTCAGAATAACAACTGAGGAGATGCTTTTAGGCAGTGGGAGACTCCAGGTTATGGATTTCTCCTTCAGGAGCCTGAAAGAAGTCTATTCCAGCTGGTCACAGCCATAAAAGAAGCCCTCAGAAGCTGAGCCTGGCTTTTAAAGTCTGCATTTTGCTCCAGTTGGGCAGAGTGTTCACACAGCCTCAGTGCCAGGCACTCTTAAAATGAGCACCTGTGAGGAAAGTTAAAGCTGTGGCTTGGGACGTGTGGCAGGAGGTGCTGAAGTGTCCAGCCAGGCCCTAAGTATTCCAAGCTGGAGGTAAAATCCAGAGCTTTTTTTGGATAACCATCACCAGTCCCACAGTTAATACCTCGAATACTTTGCATGGCAGGAGCAGCAGGTGTCGATGAGGGAGGGTTTTTGGGAGGCCACCATCCATCAGCTGGAGCTGTGGTAATCCCAGCTGAGGCTCTGCCACTCTCCTGTCACGCTGCTCTCCGTGGTTTGCTCATAACCAGATGTGCTGCTCCTGTTTCAGGCCCCTTGCTGGACATCAGAGCGGGGAACACCGAGGGATTCACTGCTGGCTCCGTTGCCTTTTTGGTGCTCAATGCTTTTTTAATCATTTTGGGTAAGTCTCAGAACCACGTGGAATGTTTACTGAGGGGCGTCTGGGGTCAGATCATGAATCCTCCTGTGGTTGCTCCGTGCTGGAGATGCACCAGCGAGGGAGGCTCAGCTCTCCCTGTCACTCTGATTAAGCAAGAACAGAGATGTTTTGCCCACAGCCAGTAACAGAAGCTGAGCTGGGCTTAGGAGAAACAGCCCCGAGGGAATGGAAGAACATTTCAAAGAAAATAAAAGGATCAAATCAGGTGAAAGTGTTCGACGCACTGGGCCACTGGCACCAATCCCCAGCCACACTCCAGCCCAGCTGGTGTAAATCAGAACCCGCTTGGCTGCCGGAGAAGTGTTTTCCATGTGAGCACAGTGTCCTGGCAGATCAAGGGTTTGGCAGCGTGTCCGTGGAACCTGAGGGCTGAACAGACCCTGGCTGTGCCTCTTTGTTCCTCCACGGATGGGGAAATCAGAGCTGGGGCTGCTCGGTTTAATCAAACAAGCCTCAGTTGATTTAGGAACTCTTCTGCTGGTTCATGGACATTTTATGGGCCGTGCTTGATGTGGGTCCCTCTTGTTTGTGTTTCTTTCCGCAGCTTCCTCTTTTAACGTGGTGCTGCTCTGCCTGACCCTTGCCATGGAGCTCTTGATCACTTGTTTTCTGCTCTTTACACTGGAGAGCCTCCCTTTGCCATTTGAAAGTGAGTTTTAGGGGAACTTGACATAAAACCTTCACCCACAGAGAGCAGGGAGCGGGTCCTGGGTTGAGGAGCAGTGTGGAAAACTCAGTGTGGGATAATCAAGCAGAGGGTTCCTCTTTCGCTGGAAGTCTGGGGTGTGTGCAAGTATGACTGGAGAAGGAAATCTTTCCTCCTATCACTCCCAGGGCCTTGAGGTTCCAAATAAACTTGATACTGCTGCATCAGAGCACCTCTAGAGGTTCTGTCCAGCTCTACTTCCCAGTGGATGTTCCCTGAGGCGTGGGATGAGCTGAATGTGCTACCACTGTCAATGGCTGTAGTTCTGCTGAAGCTTTGGCTTCGCTGCAAGTGGCAATTTAAGTTTTAATTCCATGGAGAGCTGCAGCAAGGGGATTAGTGGGAGCTTTTCCACCAGGACTTTGTCACCACAGAATAGAATCACAGCACCATGAAATCCAAGCGACTGAGTCCAACCATTCTCCCAGCACTGCCAAACCCTGTCCCTAAGTGCCACATCCATGCTGTTAAATCCCTCCAGGGATGGGGATTCAGCCACTCTTCCTGCCTCTGACTCTGGGATTTTTTTCCAGTTGTGGTGTTGAGCATCCTCAGCATCATCTGCTTCTACGGAACCACAGCCTCGCTGGCTAACTGCATGTTTGGGAAGGACCTCCTGATGATGGGACCTCCTCTGCTCACAGTAAGAGATGCTTGGCATGGTGGTGCAGCTTCCTTACTCAGAGGGGATATTCTGGGGCCTTCAGTGCAGATTCCCGTGGAATTTCCCTTCTGCTGAATCCTTTAGTGCCGTTCAAAGTCCTGGTCACAGCACTTTTGTAGGGAGCTGTGAACTGGAAATGAGCTCTCCCCCATTAGGAACAACATTGGAGAAAGGGCAGGGATGTTCACAAGACTCCTATCTTGCCCCAGAATTCCTGTCTCTGTGGTCCTGGAGAATCAGCCATCCCCAGTCTAAGAATTCCTCATAGACTGGAGTTTTAAAGCCATAACATTGGGAACAGGGAGTTGAAAAGTTTTCCAGACTGGACAGCAAGAATTTCCCATATTTTCTTAATTTCAAAATCCTCCTGTCATCTGGTGTGTCTGACCTGGGCAATTCCCCCTATCCAGGGTGACACATCTGACAGCTCCAATTCCTGCTGCAGAGAAACATTTCCATTAAATCAATACTTCACGGGAATGCACTTGAAACTTCATCCTTGTCTGGATTTTGGATTCCCAAACAGTTTCCTTAGGTCACTTTGGAGAGCAGCCATTTCTCCAGGAAGCTGTGCTGGGTGGGATTCATCTCCTCTAATTTCAGGCATTGGCAGCTGAAACATCCACCCCGAGCTGCTCTCTTTGACTTTAACAATTGGAAGTCACCTCCCCTACTGTGGGAGAAGCGTCCCTAGAGGTGCTGCCTCTGCCCTTGGATGGCCAAGGGATCAGGGCACGGTGGATCCCTGCATTAGGGTGGATGGAATTCTGCCCTGTGTTCTGTATATTTGCTTATTTTTCGCCTCCTGATTCCTGGCAGGTCCAGAGCTCCAAGAAGGATGGGGAGGACCCCCTGCCCTGTGTCTGCCCCAAGTCCCACCTCACGAGCGGCCTGAGGACCATCGCGGAGCTGCTGAACACGGGGGCCGTGTGCGGGGTCCCCACGGACACCGTGTACGCCCTGGCAGCCTCCTGCAAACACCCTGAAGCCATCGAGAAGGTCTACAGGATCAAGGTGGGAATTCAGGGCTATCTCTGCTTACCTGGCTTTGTGTCCTGTCCATGAGTTTGTGCAGAGGCAGAAAGGGGAGCCCCTGGTTTCAGGTTGTCCCAAGACTCCGGAGGTGACCATGGGCAGAGTTCATGAGCAGCCACACCAGAACATCAGGGACCATTTTCTGAGCAAGCCAGGGTACAGCCCCTCTGCTCCAGGCTGCAGCACTGGGAATTAGGCAGCGACATCCCTGGGGATGGACAAGGCACAACCCCAAACAGGAACAGCCACTCACCAGCGGGTCCAAACCTGTGTTTGTCCTCTGTGCCTTACGAAGTGCTGAATCAGAATCCCAGGGCTGCATTCTCCCAGACTTTTGGAGCCATTCAGTGCTGGAACCAGCCCCAGAGTTTGCACCTTCAATCCAGCTTTTGCAGCCTGGCCCTGTCTGTTGCCCATGAGGCAATTTCCTGGCTAGCCTGAAGAAATAACCATAACAGACGATCTCAGCTGGCCCTGAGCGCGAGCAGCGGCACAAAGGCCGTCTCTTCTGTGCTGCCCTGGTGCCAGTGCTGACCTTCCCTGCCGATGAGAGAATGCGAACAGAATGTAAATACATGCCCAGTTCCTGAGTCACTCGGCCCCACTGAAGCTGATGTCAGTTGAGGACTGAAATGACACCGCTTTGTGAGCTTATTTCCCCTCCATCTCCACTGCTGGTTTTACACCAAACTTATCTCACCAAGCTTCTGTCAGAGTGCTGGAGGGGTGATAATGGAGATGTTGGTTTGCAGGGGGTTGAGCTCTCCATCCCTTATCCCATCGGTGTATTTGACCTTGGTTTACACCAGCAGAAGTTTGGAAAAATCAGGCCCCTGGTGTGTAAGATCCCAAAAATGCTGATATTGCGTGGAACATCACTGTCCCTGTGATGGATATGCTTAAGGAGGGGGAATTGGATGCATCCCAGAAGTTCCCAAGGGCAGGCTGCTGCTCTGTCTCCACTTTAATTTGCACGTGCAGACCTAAGCTGGGGCATCCATCACAGCTTAGCATTTGTGCAGACACAGCATCTTCCTTGCCCGGAGCTCCTGCTCCCTGGGAAACACACGGACCAGGATCCCAGCAGGCTTCGAGGTTCTCCAGGCAAACCTTCCCTCTTCATCTATTTTCCCTCTGTTTTTTTCAGGACAGGCCTCAAGAGAAGCCCATCTGCATCTTTATTTCCAACCTGGAGCAGCTGCGAGCAGCTGCTCCGCCCATCAGCCCCCTGCTCTGGGAATTCATGGAAAATGTTTATCCCGGTGGCATCGGCTGCATCATCCAGAAGGGAGAGTGGCTGAAGAAGCTGGGTGAGATGAGCAGCACAACCCTTCTGTCCCCCTTTCATGTTTTCAGCATGGCAGGTCTGCAATCTCAACACCCTTTGGGATGTGATGGGGAAGGATTCTGGTCACTTTCTCCCAAGAAATCTGCCCTGGAGCTCCCAGATGCTTTGGTGGATGTTTAGCAGGGTGTGTTAATCAGCTGGGATGTCTCATCAGGAGTGGGAGCCAGCAGGATGAGTTCTTTGACCAGAAGAAAGGGAGGCTCCTCACCCTGGGAGAGTCCCCTCTCCCAAGCCCTCCAGTGTTCACTGGGAATGAACAAATGAGGGTGGAGCATGCAGGAGATGAGAGGGTTCTGATGGTCATCCCTGCTCATCACCTCTGCCTTCCTGCCCCGTGGACACAGGCACTGTGAGCACTGGGATGATTCACCTCAACCCTTGCTCCTGGGAATCCATGGAAATAGCACAGAATGAGGGAACTGGAGGAGTTGGAACACAAGTCCTGCGAGGAGCAGCTGAGAGAGCCGGGGGGGCTCAGCCTGGAGAAAAGGAGGCTCAGGGGAGACCTTGTGGCTCTGCACAGCTCCCTGACAGGAGGGGACAGCCGGGGGCTCGGGCTCTGCTCCCAGGGAACAGGGACAGGAGGAGAGGACTCAGCCTTAATCTGCACCAGGGGAGGTTTAGGTTGGACATTAGGGAAAAAATCTTTACAGAAAAGAAATCTTTACAGATTTACTGGCAAAAAATCCCAGTAAATCTTTACAAAATCTTTACATTTTGTCTGGGTGACAAAATGGTGTTGGGCCACAGGTTGGACTGGATGATCTCAAAGGTCTTTTCCAACCCAGCTGATTCTGTGATTCTAAGTTGCCCACATTTAACAGGCAGAGGAAGGTGGTGGAGGATGGGAGGGAGGGCAGTGGTCACAGGAAGTCAGATTTTGGGATATAGGGAGATCCTGTGCCCGTGGAAACAGCTGTGATGTCTCCAGTTGTGAATAATTTCCTTTTTACCCCGTTGGGATCCCAAACTGTACCTCTGGTCTCACAGATTTCTGCTCAGGAATGGACACCCACAAAGACACATTTAGTTGTGTGCACGGAGCAGGGTCACTCCCAAGGGAAGCTGGAGATCCCCCCTGGTGCTGTGACAGGGGCTCTGCCAGCTGTGCCTCTGCCAACCTCCTCTGCCTGTCCTTCCAGGGGTAGGAGCAGGATACAGCAGGGTGGGAACCCAGGACAGCATCATGATCCGAGTCCCTGACCTGACGGTCCTGGTGCACCTCATCGACATGACTGGACCCTTGGCCATCACCTCGGCCAACCCCAGTGGGGAGGTGGACAGCACCCACCACGACATGGTCATCTCGTGAGTACCTGGTCACTGGCAGTGCCACTCACCTGCTGAAGTGGTGGCAGACCTTGGTTTGATGTCCTGCCCCGAGGGCAACCCCAGCACCAGGTCACAGCAAGGTCTGTGAAAGGTTGTTGCTATTTTTTCCCTCACAGGCGCCTTGGCCATAAGCTGGAGGGAGTTCTCTGTGATGGAGAGTCTGATGAGGTGGTGGCGTCCACTGTGGTCAACTGCACAAAGATTGATGAAAGTGAGTGTGACAACTGCCCTTTGTGTCAGCAACTGCCTTTTCCTGGGAGCTTTCCATGCCTTTCCCAGTATCAATCTGGCAGCACAGAGTGCTCCAAGAGTAACAGCTCTTGAGTGCCTGGACATTTGCAAACATGTTGATGAAGAGAAGCAAACAAAAGATGTTCTCAGAGGACCTCTGTGTTGACAGGGAACAAGGCAGGAAGACAAACAGAGTTGTGCAAGGAAAATCAGCCTTGCCAGGGTGAAAACGCTCTGAGTGGGAGGGTGGGTGCTGCTGGAAGGAGGGGTGGGTGCTGCCTTGGCCCACCACAATGAGGGTGGTACACGACCTTGCCCACAGTGATGCAGCAGCACTCGCTGAGCTGTCCTGGGTGGCTCTGGGCTGACATTTGAGAGGAATTCATTAGTGCAAAGCCAAGCCCTTGAACAAAGTGTGAGGTTAGTGTTCGTAGGTGGTTTCACTTTCTGGACAGTTTCTGGTCCTTTCACACAATTTTATTTTGAGTGGCTTTGCTGGTGCGAGATGTTCCTTTATATTCCTTTCTGTGCCCCTTTGGGAATTGTCCTGACTTGTTCATTCACCCTCTGGGAAGGTGGCATCACCATCGTGCGGGAAGGCTGCATCCCAGCAGGACAAGTGATGCAGATCTTTGAAAGAGTGAAGAACAGAGTGGTCTGAACTGAAGGAGCCTTCCCTGAGCAAAAGAACAAAGTCTGCTCTCCCTAAAAACACGAGGCGTCCCATGTTTTGCTGGAGCACGTGGCCTGGGGAGGGCCATTCCTTCCCTGATCCAGCTCTTACCTCCTTGGGAACAGTAGCACTTCCCCACCTGGGGCCTCTCCTGGGACCTTTCTGCAGTGATCTGTTGTTTATCCCCAGTAAGTGCCTGGAATCTCCAGGAGACCTGCCCAGGAGCTGATGCTTTACTGCAGGAATTCCCAGAGCTCCTGTGCTTCTGAAGAGCATTGGACTGTAAATGCAATATTTGTGCACCCCTCTCCACAACACTCAGATCTGTGTATTTTAAAATTCTAAAACCCACTAAATAAATCCTCTTTTTGGAACACAAGGAAAAGGCTTTGAGTTTTGTTTGATCTCCACCAACCTCTTCATCCTCCCAAAATGGCAAAGCTCCATGACTAAACACCAGAGGAAGGAATAAATACAGGGAGGTGTAATTCTGACAGAGGGTTTACAGCAAGTAACTCCCTCAGCTCCTTCCCTGCCATCTTCCCAGCCACTCCACAGCTCATCCCAGGGCATTCAGCTCCTTGAAAATCCAAGGGAACACCCGTGAACATCCATGGCCAAGCTGGGGGCTGCCGAGGGTTCAGAGTCACAGCTTGGCTTGGGTTGGAAGGGATCTTCGGGATCATCTCGTTCCAACACCTTGCCCCTGGGCTGAGTGCTGCTGCCCCAGGGCTGTCCCCACCCCTGTCCCCAGGACCCACGTGAGGTGCTGTGGAGGGGCAGAAGTTTCTGCCAAGAGCAGAGGACAGAACCTCCCTCTCTCCCAAAGCAAACAAGCCCCGTGGGAGCCAGGGGTGAGGGAGTCCACTCGCTAAAGAAAAACCTCAACAAAGGAAACAATGAGTTAGACCCGAAGGCTTCAAAACACTGCGAGGTGCGTGACAGATCGGAGGTTTTCTGTAATGTGTTTTCCATCCTGGAGGCCGTGTCCAAGTGGGAGATCTCTGCCAGTTCCCTACCGTTGTTTCCTCTCCTCCCTCCCGCTTTGGGCAGGGAGGTTGTTCCCCTGGCACAGCCACAGTCCTGCCTCCCACCGCCCAGGGGACAAGACCCTTCCCTTCTCTTGCTCCCTATCATTGTTTTGGAGCATCTCGCTCATGGAATTCTCCCTCAGGCCACATCCCACCTGCTCACCCAGCGACTCTGGGCAGGAAAATCTGGGAGCCCTGGGGCTGGATTCCTCCCCCTGCTGTGGGAGCTGGGCAGGAAAATCTGGGAGCCCTGGGGCTGGATTCCTCCCCCTGCTGTGGGAGCTGGGCAGGAAAATCTGGGAGCCCTGGGGCTGGATTCCTCCCCCTGCTGTGGGAGCTGGGCAGGAAAATCTGGGAGCCCTGGGGCTGGATTCCTCCCACGCCTCGTTGCTGAGATGTCAACACCAGCTCCAGCCCGGAGTGTGCTCCGCTTGCTTGGCGCTGCCCTTGTTGTCCAGCTGGTGCTGCCATTCCCTTTGCACTCAGAAGTCACCATAAATAGCAGCTTTTACTCTTTCTCCAGGTCACGGATGTTGTTTCATTCAAGCAGCTCCCCAAACTCGCAGTCAGAGATCCTTGGCGGCCGTTCCTGGGATGGAACACAGGCTCCCCTTCACCCCACAGCCTCCTGACCCTGCAAACCCACCCGGGCACAGCTGGGCATTCCCAGCCTCCTGTGGTTTCCCAGCGCATGCCAGCATCTGGAAGTGAACCTTAGTCAGGCTCTCCTCCCTGGACATGCCTTAGGACAGCTAAACAACCTGGGCTCGTGGAAGGTGTCCCTACCTTGGAACGGGATGAGCTTCCAGGCCCCTTCCAAGCCAAACCATTCCACGGTTGTGTGATAAACACTTATTCAATAAACGGATGGAAGTGCCAGCTGAGGTTCATCACCACCCAGCAGAGGCTTAACTTTAAAGCGTGTGGTGAAGTCCCACAACACGGGACTCCTCTCATGCTTAAATACCTTAATGCTTGAAAAATGACTTGAACTTCCTGAGCAAGGGAAGTTTGTTAACGTTGGCTGTAAACTGCTGGAACAGTAAAAAAACCCCAAGGACACAGAAAAGGAGAAAGTCCCTTCTTGGCTTGTGATCTGGGAGTGTGTTAGACCATCTCCATGTTGGTGCTGTGGGAGGTGTCAGCTCGAGGTGAAGATGTGGAGTTCCCCAAAGGCCCTTTCACTGCTGACACCAAACAGCCAGGATTTGGTAAAGCCAGGCAAGGATGGAAAAGTTACCTCTGAAGCTCTGCAGCAGGTAAAAGAAGCCTGGGCTGTGTCAGCCCTTGAGGAAAGCATCGGATGCACTGTGATCAGAAATCAGGGGTGAAAATAGAAACAGATTCCAACTAGAGCTACAAAAAAAATCTAGAATTTATGTTACAAGTGAGGCAACATAAGAAAATTACAGGAGTTTATGGCTTTATTTCAGGGAGAACCAGGATTAGTATTTCCTTGTACAACTTATGTAAAGAGTCCCTTCCCAGAAGAGCACAATCAAATCAATAAACTGTCTGTACTTACGGGCAGCTGAGAGCCAGGGGTGTAAAATTTTACGCACTAATTGAGTTTTTATGATTTACTGAATAAGGAAACAAACAAATTGCCTTAGAGGAAAAAAAAAAACAAATCCAAACAGTCCCTGCAGTCTGGGCTGCTCACTTTGGCATTTGTGTCTCATGAGTGTTCTGGTGACTCAGGAGTAATTATGGGTCAGAGGTGTTTGCTCTGTACCTGTTTTCCACCATCAGGTGATTAAAAAGAAAAACAAGGGATTTTTAATTAACAGAATAAATGGCACAATCGATTTGTGCCAGGAACAAGCTCGCACATCCCTTTGCTGCAAAGAAGGAAGTAGATTTGGTTTTTCAGTGTTGCTGTGAAGTCAAGGGGAGTATTTCCTTTAAGAAAACATGTTTGGGGGAATCAGAGAACCCCAGAATGGTTTGGGTCAGGAGTGACCTTAAAGATCACCCTTTTCCCAACCCCTGCCATGGGACACCTTCCACTGGACCAGGTTATTTGTGCCTTGCACACACAGCTGGGAATTTCTGACCAACATCACTGGAGGTTGTGGAGCAAAGATTTGCTGGTTGAGAGGCCGTGATAAATCTCAGATAAGCAGCAAAGAATCAATGTTATAGTGAAATGTAATTCAAGGCATTTTAACAAAAAATGCTTTTTCATTGTAGGGATATACTGGAGATGCTCCATCCCTGGAAGAGTCCAAGGCCAGGTTGGACAGGGCTTGGAGCAACCTGGGATAGTGGAAGGTGTCCCTGCCCATGGAATGAGATCACCTTTAAGTTCCCATTCAACCCAAATAATTCTGGGGTTCTCTGATTATGTTGTTCGTTCTGCCACTTCAGCCAAATATATGATGGAATTCCTTACTGGGCTGTGAGCAGTTCCCAGGACAAACTAGACTGGAAAATGGCTTAGACCCCATCCCCCACAGGAGTGAGCAGCACTGTGCTGGGGCTGACACATAAACCCAGGACAAGAAAGCTGAGACCTAGAGCAAGGTCTCCATTGTCACATTGCCACAATTCTTCCAAAGTAAATTCCCCAGGTCCCCACAGCCTCTGCAGGTGTCCCTGCAAGTTTAGAGGGAAACAAACACACCTCCCTTAGATCAACAACAGGAGCCTTCAATTCCTTTAGTCAAGCTCTCTAAACACAGGGGCCTTTCATCAGAGCTATTGCTAATTTTTAACGCCTCTTGTGTTTTCCATTCTGCTGCACACCAGAGAAAGCTCATTTCCTACTGGAAACAGCAATATCAACCAGAGTTAGGGGTAAAGGATGCAAACCTTGTCATATTTGTCCCTAAATCTCTCCTGTGGATGGTTTTATTAATTTCCTTCTCACCTTGGAGAAAGTGAGCTGAGCTCCAATGATTCATTTTCAGCGATGGGGACCAGGTTTGGCAGAGAGGAGCCAAACCCCTTGTGTGGCCAGAGACAGGGAAGGAGAGGCAGGGATGGGAGAGGAGACTTTAGGTAACAGGACATTATCTTATTAATTCTTTTATTAAAAGATACACTGGTGGAAAATGCTGGTACAAAACTGAGTGTTCACCTTGTCAAGGAATTAAATTGAACCAATGCCAGTGGTGGTGCAGGACACTCCTTCTGTGCTCTAGGGGACTGTGAAGGGGATATTGAGGAGTGACCATCCAGCCCTCAGTGGCCAGGCCTGTTCTGGGACCGAGGGACCCATGCCTGGGGGGTGACAGCACATTTGGGCAATTCCATGCCTCTGAGGTGGCTCCTTTCTCAGGAAAGTGGGTTTGGTCAGTTCAGCTTTCCAGAGAACTGAATTTCCGTCTCTGACTCAGCACAGAGAACCAACTCATCCTCTTGCCTGGACTCTCTGATGGCAGCTTTTACCAGCTCATGATTTAGTCTAAAAGTAAGAGAGTCCTTCCTAGGCCAGAGGTTGGTGACACCCTTCCCGGAGCTGCCCCTCATTAAGGGTGTCGTGGTCTGGTTTCAGTTCTGCCCTGCCCATACCTGTCTCCTTCCTTCTTCTTGGGGTTTATCCACTGATTGAATTCTATTTGCCAGATAATTTTATGAGGCAGGAAAATGCATCTTCCTGGTGGCGGTTAGGTCACGGCTCCATGAATTTGCATTTTTATCAATTTAAATGTGATTTCGTGCAGAGTAGGAGGATAACACAATGTGTGAAGACACGTACACAACCAACCCTTACCCTTCCACCAGGGATATGGTGGGACTCACTTCCTCAACGACAGGAGGAATTGTTCTGGGCAAAGAACATCGAGAAAGTTCAAAAATCTCCAGAATCTGTAGCACCACAGACAAGGCAACCTCCAAGGATCCACCCACTGCTGTGCAAAATCCATTTTGGTAATCCCAAAACTCCAGACTGGTTTGAGTTGGGAGGGACCTTAAAGGCCATGTCATTCCACTCTCATGGGCAGGGACAGCTCCACTGGGCCAGGCTGCTCATTTATGAAGCCCCCAAAGCTGCTGTTTCCTGTTAAGGTTTAGCAATGAAGAGACCTGGACAGGGCCTCCACCTTCCCTTGACTCACATCTCAGGTCTTTGAGAGCAAGACCTTGGAAGTGAGATGGAGAAACAGGATCACCATTAAATGTCTGTGGAAAGCCCAGCTGAGCTGTTCCTGTGCCCAAGGAGCCTGTGTCCCAAGTCCCAGCAGTCATGGCATCACAGACTCATTGGGTTGGTAGGATCATCAGTCCAACCATCTGGACTTGGTTTCTACTTCACTCCCAAAACAACAGAGAGCTCTCATGTCTGCTCCTTCCTTATCCCTTCCTTATTCCTCACTTCTTTTGCCATTTCTAATTCCCACAAGAGAATCCTGTGCTTCCAACTAAGACTCGGTTGGTTTTGCAAGGGAAGGAGGGCCTGGAGCGATCGTAGGGCTGGGAAGGAGGGGGAGAGGGGTCTGTGGGACCCCTCGGGTCATGTAGGATCTGATAACCCAGTGTGGGACAACAGGGACCTCGGGAAGGCTGCAGGCACAGGATGCCAGAGGTGGTTTGGGGACTTTTGGGAATTCTGAGCAGATAAACTGAGTGGGGTCGGGGTAGGGTCAGTGCTGCTGATACCCACCCACACTCTGGGTCCTGAAGAACTCCTGAAAGGAAACCAGGGTACATCCTGGACCTTTAGGGAGTTTTCACTGAGTGCACAGGATCATGCTGGAAGCCACAGCAGTGGGAATGATCACCTGAATCCACGTTAATTCAGCAGATAAGAGAGCAATTCTGGTGGTGTAAACCAGAAGTGATACGCAGGAGATCAAAGGAGGAAGGGGTTACTTCCAGTAACTGGTGCTGTGACAGGGAAGGAAATTGGGACTGGGTATTTACTGAAACTCCTCATGAAACAAAAACACCTCACAAAAGGCCCACATTACTTCCTGCTGGGTGGGTCACATGAAAAATGGGGTGTGAGAATGGAGGTGCTCAGGTGGAGAATCTCCCATGATGAGGTGAACTCTGGGGTGAGCAAGAAATGCCACTTGTGTTTCTAAATTTGGGATGGGACCATGAGAACTGCACAGAGCCAAGGCAGAGAGGTGGTCAAAGAATCTTCTTCTGCAGCAGGATGTGAGAACATGAGGTTCCTCAGAGGTGCCTGGGCTTTGGAGGGACCTGAGTGAGCCTGTTCCACAGCTGCTGGGACTGATGAACTTCTCTCAGGACAGCTGTCCCAACCCTGACATCCATCTCGCGGCCAACGCAGAAGAATTTGTCAAAATTCCTGGGTTTTGCTATCTAGAACGAGATAATGACACGAGTGATATCTCTGTGTGTTTTCCAGGAAGGAATGAAAAGTTCTCATAAGAACTGACAATGCTGACCCTTTAGTATGAGATTTTCACTCAAGGTATTTATTGGAGCTGCTGAACTGGATGTTCAGGTCAGACCTCCCCATCCTGCCCTGACTGCTCTGTTATCCCCTGGGATCCACGGACACTGGGAGGTGACAGCACCCATGGGAATGGAGCAGGGGAATCCAGTGATCCCATAAACTCACCAGTGCCTGCCCAAGGATGCAGCTCCCACAGACCCTTCCCTCCCTCAGCCCCAGCTGGCAGAGCCCTGCAGAAAGAGGGAATGGAAATCTTCAAATCAGAGGGGAAGCAGAAAGGAAAAACATGATGGAGACACAACTGGATTTCATTAATGCCATCAATTATTGTTAAGTCTCAAGAAACTCAATTTCCAGAAAGTTGTTTTTTCCTCCAAGATCTTGTACATAATCCATCTATTCCCTAGCTCTCTGATAGTTCCACAGCAGGCAGCTCCAGGAGCACCAAGAATCACAACAAGAGAGATGTGCAGCAAAGGACAAAGTGTCCAAGGCCAGGTTGGATGGGGCTTGGAGAAACCTGGGATAGTGGAAAGTGCCTCTGTCCATGGCAGGGGGTGGAATGAGATGAGTTTTGAGGTCCTTTCCAGCCCCAAACAGTCTGGGATTCTGGGATTTGTGTTATTTCCTGCTTTGGTTTGGGGCCCAGTTACTGTCACCCAGCCGTCTCTAAATCCAGTGTTACCTCTGGCAGGAATGTGGGGACTCCAGGATGGCTCTAGACCAGGCTGCTTAGCTGGGCACCACAACTCAGCCCCGCTCAGGTGTCAAACCCCAGCTGTTCTGTGGAGCAGCCCAGGATTTTGAATGACGGTGTTTCTCTGTTGTTGATAGAGCTGATTACCTGCTGATTTCGCAGGAATAATCCCAGGCAGGGAAAGGGAGGAGCAGCAGGAGGAATGCAATGAGGTGAGTGTGACACGGACCCACTGTGGGCCGTGTTTGCAGAAGCTGTGCCCTCAACCCTGCCAAGGTCACAGGGCTTGGCTTTGACTGGAGATGACACAATTAAGCAGGACTTTATTCCTGCCTTTTCCTCCACCCCATACCCCCTTCCAAGCCATGGGCAGACTTTGACTCTCAGGAGAAAGAACCCAAGAGGAGAGCCATAAAACCACGGAATCCATAAGGTTGGAAATGATCTCCAAAGCCATCGGTTCTGACGTTCCCATCCCCCCAGAGCTCCCAGCTCCTGGTGTTCCTGTAGGTCAGGAGTGGCCAAGGGACGTTCCTGCCCACGTCCCAAGGCTTCTGCTGGGCTGGTTTGGCCCCAGCCGTGTCTGGGCAGCCGCCCTTCCCCTCAGAAGGGCTCTGCCCACCCCGGGCCAGGCGCACCCACCCCGCTGACACGTCCTGGGCGATGGCACTGAGTCAGTTCCTGTCCCCATGGCACCGCTCTGTTCCCCAAGGGTGAGCTGGCTGCTTCCCCACTGGAAAATACACTGCTTTTACATTCTTTTTAAGTCTTTTTTCCATTGACACGGATGTCTAGACTCCACAAAGGGCAGAAGGAAGGTGGGACAGCCCTTCTTCCCGGGTTGTTTCCAACCCCAGTGGGATTGGAGAGTTGGCTGGTTCACAAAGAGCCCCATTCACGAGGTTGTTTTGTCTCCCAGGGTGACCTTTCAGGCCTAAAGGTCTCTGAGATATTGACAATGCAACCAAAATTGGTTTCAGAGGAGTCTCTTTTGGTTTTCCTCCCCCTGTGGTGGAGGTCTGAGGACCTCACACCATCTTCTGCCCCTCTCCTCCAGAACACAGGAAGGGAGCAGTTCCTTCCCCTGGAGTAGGACAGAAGGGCTCAGTGAGGGTCTCCCCTCAGGAGGCCTGGAAAACCTTTTTTGACCATAACCTCCAGTTTCAGTGACGAAAACTCTCCTGTTGATAGCCCAACACAGATCTGATCTGTGATTTTTAAGCACATGTACCCAAATATTCAAATGTTTATCTCAGCCCTTTCTGACTGAAGTGTTTTGGATTTGCCACTTAAAACAGAAACTTTTTTCCTCTCTCCACTTCTCTTCAAAAATGTTTTGCTTCCCCTTAAACGCTGGGAAACTGTGGAAGTAGCAGAAATATTTTTTGGCCTTGATTTAAGTGAAAGATCCCATTTCAATCTCCTTTTTCCTGAACTTGTTCCTTGCCGATTTGCTGGTACACAGGAGAGCTGTGGGTGGGGTAAAATCGAGTCTGAAATGAAACCTCTCCTTGTCTCACTTCAGCAAAGTGAGAAATGCTTCCCCCAGCGTCCTGAAACTGAAACCAACATTTTCTGTGAATAAAAACACAAAAATATGGAGACAAAGAGGATAAATGGATCCAGATGAAGCGTCAAGCAAAAACCACAACTTTTTGAGCTACTTTTAATTTGTGCCAGGCTAAAAGAATCACTATTTGCAGCACAGGGCAGCAGCACCCCTGGTAGGTTTAAGCTAGGGCAGTTTTCCCTCATCAAAAGGCTTTGTGATGTCTCAGCACCTCTCCAAATTCCCACTTCTTACCACATTCCCTCAGATTTTGGTGTTTATGGGGTTTTTTTTTGTAATTAAGGGGTGAAATTCAGCCCTGGAGTTTTTGAGCTAGTACCAGGAGCTGCTGTGAGGAGTCACCTCCTCCCTCCCTCCTCTACCCCACCTGGAAGTGTCACAATTTGATTCCCTCCTAAGATCCTGGTTGGATCCCAACATCCAGAACCCATTGCCCCACGAGGTTTTGTCATGATTGCACAGCTCTGGGTGAGATCTGTTAATCGAAAATATTTTATTGCTTTCTAAAAACCAGTTTTAATAAACTCCAAGGAGATACAGGAAGTAGACCAGCAAAGTTATTGAACACACTGAATTCTCTGGAATTTTCTCTGCAGGAAGAGATCCAGCTCTGTGAGGACAAGTTGAGGAGACCCCATTTTGCCAGAGTTCATAGAGGTTGAGCTCCTCCAACTGCACCACTTTTATCCTTTAATTCCAGCACAGCTTCAGGTGAAATCAGTGATCAATGGATTGGTTTCAGCTGGAGTTTGATCAGCACCTTGCACCTGAGTCAGATAAGAATAAGATCAACAGTTTCTGGAGATGGAACAAGCCATAACTGCAGTGTTTGCCAAGGAAAACTCCTCATGAAGGTTTGAGACTCCTTCCCAACTCCTCCTGGTCAGCAGCTACCACTCCACACTGCTTGTCCTTCCTAAAAAGTCCATGTCTTCCCATTGCTACACTCCAGGACCCATCCCACCATGTCCCAGTGATGCCAGTAAGGTCATGGGTGAGCATGTCTCCAACTTCTTCCCTGTATTTCAGGAGTTTGCAGAGAAGCTGGGCCCCTGGAGAAGACAAATGACTGCCTGGAGTGGCTGGAATTCCTTCCTCTGATCCTATGGAGTTTGCACCCTGGAGAAAACGTGCCATGAGATGGGAAGAGTTGGGCTGTAAGGCAAGAGACCAGCTCCTGGCATCCTCAAACACATGGAGATTGAGCTCCTGAAATTCATAACATGGGAAGGGAGGGTCTTCCCTAAAGCTCCAGCACCTTTAAGGATATAAGATTGGTGTCACCCAAATGGGAATTCCACCCTGACACTGAGGGTGAAATACAGAAATGACACCTCAGGTCATGGCTTTTCTTTGTAGTGTTGGGTCCTCCCAACAGAGGAAAGACCTCTCAAGTGGGGTCAAACATGGGTGACCTCCCTTCTGAAGAAAGCACAGCAGGAGACACCCCCAGCTCCAAGCCCAGACTTTGCCAAGGCCATTGGATCCACCAGAAAAGCACCTGGACACATCTCCCCTCCGCCTTTCCCACGTGAATGTGGCACTTGGGGACACGGGTCAGTGGTGGCCTTGGCAGTGCTGGGGGACAGCTGGACTCAAGGACTGGAAAGGTCTTTCCCCACCCTAAAGGATTCTGTGTGATTCAAGTTTCATGCAGCGTTTTTCCCCCACCACGTAATTCTGCACCACTTCACCTCACTCTGTGCCCCAAATCCAAGGAATTCCCTCCCAGTGACAGGGATAAAGCTCTGTAACTCTGGGGCCAGCCTGTCACCAAAGGAAAGCTTGCTTTGGTCGTGACTGATCTCCAGGGAAAGCTGGCACTGTCCCTAAGGGAAAATTTTCCTGCTGGGTGCCTGTGGTTTGCAAGGCAGCGCCGCACTGGGATATTTGAGCAGTGTCCATAGAAAGAGGAATGAGCCACCCCTGCAGCTGGGAAGCCTCTCCCATTCCCCAGTTTGGCTGAAATGGCCTTTTCCAGAAGACGATGTCCCGCTGAGCACGGAGCTGCGGGAGTCAGAAGCGGGTGTGACGCTGGGAATTGGGAGCGGGATCCAGCCCTGGCTCCACCAAGGCAGCTCTGCCCACCCCGTTGTGCACAGCGTGGCCGTGACTCTGGAGATCTTCCTGGCCTTTTGTGGGGTAGGGGCCACTGGTAGGGACCACCAGGTGTTTCTTCTGCACCTGCTCCAGGATCTGCAGCACCTGGAATGAGCAAACACAGCTGGGAGTAGGGTAGGAATTAGGGCAGAGCACTGATTTCTTATCCAGCTGTTGAAATAATCAAATAATCACAAAATAATGGGTTGGAAGTGACCTTTAAAGATCCCCCATGGGCAGGGACACTTTCCACAAGATCTTCTCTTCCAAATGTCTGGCTCAGTTGTGGGATGACACAAATCATTTCTGTGCTCAGAGGTCTCTGGGATGGGTGAACATGGAGAGCCTGCCCCATGGAGGTCCATGACCTTGGATCTCAGAGCCCTTTCCATGGATGAATCAGCCCCACCTTGCCCATTCCCCAGCTCCACAGAGGTGCTCTGGAGCAGGATCAGGACAGAAGCGTGGAACTCTGCTCTTGTCCCTCCCATCAGCCTGGGACAACTCCTCACGCTATCACAGACTTCTTCGTCTCCTCACTGAATTAGGAAGCCCCAGGTTGAAACTCATTCAATGGAGAAAGGGAATGGAAATTAAATCCAGCTGAATTTCACCTGAGACTTGGGGATGATGCCGACTCGGAAGAATCCAATGTTCCCACTGTCGATCTTGGTGCAGTCCACCACGGTGGAGGCAATGTTCTCTGGAGAAGGCCCAGCACAAAGCACAGCATCCACCTAAAAACAGCAGGTTTCCACACCAAATTCCCCTTGGAAAGGGAGAGTTTTCCCTCTCAACAGCAAATAATTCTCATCAAAGGCTTCTCCTTCCTGCCCCACGGCAGTGACACCACCGCTAGGTTTGGAGTGAAGGAACCTCAAAGCCAGGACAGGGAGATCTCTGTGGGGTGCAGGTCAGCACCACAGCACAGACAGCTTTACAGCAGCTGAGGAGCTCTGGAGAAGTCCCATCCACACAGAAAATGTGTATGAAGTTTTGATCCTTGAGGAGTTAGAGGTGGAAGATTTGTGCCACCTCCGGTTTAAAGCTGCCACGATGACACAAAATGTAAAACCCTCAGAATTCAGCAGTGAAATCTTAGAATCATGGAATCATCCTGAGCTGGAAGGATCCACAGGCACCACCAATCGAACCCCTGGCCCTACACAGGACACCCCAACAATTTCACCCTTCCAAAGGCTCCTGGAGCTGTGGCAGCCCTGGGGCTGTGCCCATTTCCTGAGGAGCCTGGGCAGTGCCCAGCACCCTCTGGGCCAAGAACCTTTCCTGATCTCCCACCTAAACCAATGAAAGGCCATGACCATGGCACTTCCATGAAAGCTCTAAAAGCCAGGAATATTTTGGAGCTCAGCACCAGTTTTATACCAGCCCCAGCCTTAGATGGGAATTCCTGAGTTCTCACAGCCCAGTGTCAGCTGGAGCCCTGGCATGTTCAGGCACCAGGATTTGATTGCTTGTAAGAAGAAGGAATTTTTTATTGCTCCCATCATCCCATATTAGAATATGAACCGACTCACGTATCCAAGCCATAACTACACTGTGTAAAGCAGAACAGTTTTGGTTTCACACCAAGATCTGTGTTTTAAAATCTTTCTCTTTGACACCAGCCTGAGGAGCATCCATGAGATTTTTTAAATTAGAGGCTTTCCCAGATTCCTGAGACCATCTATTGATTTGCCTTCTGGAAACAGTGGTTGCATTTTTCCATCCCCACATCTCCTGGTTACCTTATCTCCCAGCTTGGCATACACCTGGTTGTGATGGGTCGTGTCAGCCTCTCCCGTTGGGTTGGCTGATGTGACCACAATGGGGCCAACCTGGTGACAGAAAATGGGAGTCAAAGCTTTGAGCAGGACTTTTGGGATAAAACAGGTGACTCGAGCTCTGAACTTCATCTGTGACTCTGAAGAGAGCTCAGAGTGGCTCACCCAGGTGAGGCACCTTCCTTGCAGGCAGGTACAGTCCCACCAAACTGCGTCTGAGTGACCAACACTGACAAATTTGGGTTTAGTGATGATGGCCATGAAATGAAATCTTGCTTTCCAGCAATAGCACTTGCCTAGACCTAGAACACTCAGGGTATCACAGTTCCTGTGGCCACTTTCTGCACCTTCTGAAGTTATTCTGGCCGCAGAGCAGTCCATGCTTCCAACAGTGTTCTACGTTGGAAATGAAACTCTGTCTGTTAAGGGCATTCTCCTGATTTCCTGATCTGGTGGTTGCTCCTTTTCCCCTCTTTGCTGCCATAAAATCCCTCCCAGCTGCCTGCAGAGTCCAGCCCTTCCCAAAGAAGGGCTCTGGTCACCAGGGCTGAGGTGCTCTGACTCACCAGGTCGATGAGGTGTGTGGTGACAGAGCAGTCGGGGATGCGGATGGCCACGCTCTGAGGGGTTCCAACATATTTAGCAGAGTCCTTCATTCCCAGGAAATCCACCCATTCACCTGCACCAAGCAGAGTCACTCAGCACTCAGAGATTTACATCAGTCCAAACACAATGACTGTAACAGGAATATCCCTATGGAACATGGGGTATTGCAGGGGTTCACAGTTTTAGGAATTTCAAACCCAAAGCTCTCCAGAGAGCCTGGAATTAACAGCATTTCCTCACCTCTGGCAATGACCAAGCTAATGGGAGATGGCCAGGCAGCCTCCATGAAGTCCCAGAGGAGGGGAGTGAACAAATGCTTGGCAGGTTCCAGTTGCTTTAGGCTGGAAATCCAGAGGGACATGGGGCGATCCTGGGCCTGGCGCTTGGACCTGGAGAGAGGGAAGAAAACACAAGGCTGGAAGTAAGATGAGGATTCAAGTTCAAGGAAAGGAAACTGTTGGAGAGGTCTAGAGGTAAGAAAAGGTGTGCAGGCCCTGCCCCAGGTCACCAGTCTGGAGTAAAAGTAGGACTGTTCAACAGCTGACTGGACAGGAAGGGACATTAATGACTATTCCCAATCTGGAATGTCTATTCCAAATCAAGGCTTTAACTTGTGTAGTGATGGGTAAAGGTCCCAGTGGCCCAAGATCTGAGGAAACCCCCCCAGAATGAGGAGCTCCAGCTCACAGCAGGAGTCTGTTGTCACCAGAGGGGTTTGTTGTGACAACATGTACCTCCAAATAAGAACCACAACCCCCTGCCCCATTTGCCACTGGTTTGGGTTTCTTGTGGTGTCCAAGTTACCCGGCTCCATCAGCTTTCAGTATCTCAGAACACAACTACAGCTCAGTTCTCTCCTTTCCTCACCTGGATCTTCTCCCCACCTTGCTGTTCCCACCAAGGCTGAGCTGCCTTGCTCTCGCCAGGTCCGGCAGCCAGCGCTCAGTAGCAAATCTGAGTTCTAGAAGGTTCCTGAGCCCAGCCCAGGTGCCAGGACTCACCGGTGAGCTCTCTCCACGGCGTCGGGCCGGCTGCAGGCGGCCACCAGCACGTACACAGTGTCCGTGGGGATGCCACAGGTGCCGCCGTTCCTCAGGATATCTGTTGGCAGGGGAACAGGGCATGAGCCCGTGAGTGACAGGCGAGGGGCATTATCCCCATGGCAGAGTTGTCACACCATGTGGTCCTCTCCTCTCCTCTCCTCTCCTCTCCTCTTTTCCCAGCTCTGGCAGTACGTTTTCCCAGCATTCCTCCAAGGGGACATCTGGAATTTAGGGGGGTTCTGGGCCGGAGTGGAGAGAGCAAGGACCAAGCATTGGCTCTGCTTTCTCTGTGCAAAGCTTTGCGTGGTAGCCCCAGCTTGGAGGATTCCTGGGTCTCAGACTCAATGATGACACAGGGAAATGATGCAGGAGACACAGCAGGGAATTTGCTGCTCGACTCAGCTCGTGACTCCTGTAACTTTACCAAAATGTCACCACATCATCCAGGTTGCCACATCAAGGCCGGGTTGGATGGGGCTTGGAGCAACTCGGTCTAGTGGAAGGTGTCCCTGCCCATGGAACAAGATGGGCCTTAAGCTCCTTTCCCACTCAAAACATTCTTTGATTCTCTGACTGGGATAATGTCCTTTTAAGAGCGTTCTGCTACAAAACCTCCCAGAATTTCCCCTCCATCCCCACACTGTGCCCTCTGTTTTTCCCTTACCTGCAATTCTCTTGACTGAGGAAGCTTTCCTGGCAGGCAGGTGAAGGCACTTGGTCGTTCCTGCCCCGACACCACTGAGCTGCACCATGGGCCTCCCCATGGGAAAGCAGCAACCCTCAAAGGTGCTGCTGGACAGGGCAGCCAGGAAGCAGTAAAAGCTGACCAGCCCAAAGATGAGGCTGGCAGCAATGTCATACCCAGCGGGAAGAGCATGGATGGCATCCAGCAGGAAGCTGACAGCAATGAGCATGAACGTGAGGGAGTAGAAGAACCAGGCCATGTTTAAGAAGAGCGAGCAGAAGACAATGAAGCTGTTGAAGAGCATGAAGGCAACGATGCCCACGGCCGCGTGGAAGCTTCTGGCAGTGCCGTAGAGGCCACTGTACCTTGTCAGGCCCCAGATGATCCACATGACAGAGTAGAGGATGAAGGCACTGCTCTCCAGGGTTTTACCCCGGGCAAAGGCCACTGAGCCGCCAAGAAGCTTCAGGATCCCACCAGCTACCACCACCCATGGAATGACAACGGTGCCAAGGGGAGCCTGGGGGTCTCCTGTGGCTGTTAGAGCAAAAGAAGCCAGGACACTGCAGCCATAGGCAAGGACCTCTGCATCGGCATACTTGGAATAGCCCAGGTAGGGAGCGTGAGGGTCTGGCCCCTCCCGGAGCTTCAGGAGGCTGCTGCGAGCAAGGAGGGCCTTCACAGCAGCCTTCCCTGGCAGGGTCTTAGCCCTTGCCCTCACACTGTACAGGTGCATCAGAGCCACCAAGGCTGAGGCCACAAAAATGGCCCCGGCAACGCCCTGGGGGCCACCTGCAAAAAAACCCCGGGGACTGCAAGCCAAGGCAATGCAGTAGGTGACAAAAACCAGCAAGTACAGGCCGTCCACAGGGCTCTGAAGGGAGAGAAAAAGAGCCAAGACAGCAAAAAGAATGGAGAAAACCACCAGGAATGGGGTAGGGAAAGATGGCTCCTCTGGCTGCCAGGTGGGGTACAGGAGGCAGTAACCTCCAGCGAATTTGAGGATGGAAGTGAAGCCAAAGGCCGTGGCCATGAGAACATCCATAGCACGGTAGGACAACACACAGATGCCAATCTGGAAGGTGCCAGCTGCCCACAGCCAGGGCACGTGGCCCAGGGAGAGTCCGTGGGTGACCCCCAGGAGCCTGCAGCAGAAGACACTGGCTGAGAGCATGTTCAGGAGCAGCCCAGGGGCTGCAAAGGGATTGGGGCTGCCAGCGCTGCCCCGGCCCTGCTCCTGGGCCTTCTCCTTGGTGAGATCCGTGCCAGGGAGGGCAACTTTCCCTTTGCTCAGGAAGTAGAGGATCCTCCCCAGAGCAAAGTAGCCCCCGACCAAGCAGACAATGAGGTGGCTGCAAGCCACGGCCGAGGGGCCGAGCGAGGAGCTGTAGTGCAGGGCCACCTCGTGGGCACTGGCCAGGGCCACGGCGGCAGCCACCAGGGCCAGGACGGGCTCTCTGCAGAGGAAGCCCACCACAGCCAGCAGGAGCAGCGCCAGGGTGAAGGTGGCCAGGCCTGGCACCAGGGCATCGCGGGCATCCCCTGGGGCGGGCAGCACTCCCTGCCCTGCCAGGATGAGGATCACTCCGTAGCCACTCCAGAAAGCTGACAGGGTCAGGCACAGGGGCACCAGCAGGGAGGCATTCCTGAGGCTTCTCCGGATCCCTGCGGAGCAAAGGGAGACAGGGCTGTGATTTCAGACACCTGGGGGTGGGAGGCAGGAGTTAGGAAAGGTGGGAGGCAGGATCCCTGTGGAGCAAGGATCAGCACAGGTCCTGCCTGATGATGGATTTGTCATGGAGAAAAGAAGGCTCAGGGAGACCTTATCACACTCTACAACTACCTGGAAGGAGGTTGTACTGAGGGGTCAGGCCCTTCTCCCAGGGAATAAGAGACAGGACGAGAGGAAATGGCCTCAAGTTGTGCTGGGGGAGATTTAGATTGAGTGTCAGGGAAAATTTCTCATGGAAAGAGTTGTCCCGCCCTGGCACAGACACCCAGGGCAGTGGTGGAGTCCCCATCCCTGGAAGTGTTTAAAAGACACAAGGATGTGGCACTTGGACATGGCTTTGTGGTGACCATGGTGGCGGTGCTGCTTGATGGTTGGACTTGGCAATCTTTAAGGTCTTTCCCAACCTGAACAATTCTGTTCTGGTGATGATTCTGTGATTTCATGTTCTCACTGCTATGAGTTACAAAGAATAAATAATTCAACATTCATTCTAGAAAGTGTGGATTTTTTTCTAGGCAGTGATTGCTTTCTCTCAGATAAGTAGAGGCACAGAGTCTCTTGGCATTTACCCATGGACATTTCAAGCCATGGATGCTGAATGCACTCTCAGAAAGCCTGGGAGAAAAATGGTGTATTCAGTGTGTTAAAACTCTGAGATCTTGGTAGAGCATTTGTTTAAAAGAAACATTGTTTTCTTTTCTTGCCTATAGAGGAAAAATTTCCTCTGCTGACCCAGAGCCATGGAATGGTTTGGGTTGGGAGAGACCTCAAAGCTCATCGCATCCCACCCCCTGCCATGGGCAGGGACACCTTCCATGAGCCCAGGCTGCTCCAAGCCCCATCCAACCTGGCCTTGGTCACTGCCAGGGATCCAGGGGCAGCCACAGCTGCTCTGAACAACAAACCCCTCTGGGAGAAGGGATGAGTGCTCCAGCGAGGCTGCCATGGTTTGTATCCTGCTGGCAAAGCAGACCTGGATGTGCCAAGCCCTGGGAGGGTGGCCTTGGGCCTGGCCAGCCCCAGATCTTACCTGCATAGGCCAGGAGGGCCGACAGAATCAGCAGCAGGACCCCGAGAGCTGTGCTGGGGATCAGCTGTGCTGGGGAGCTGTAGAAACGCACGGCCAGCAAGAGAGATCCTGTGGGACATGGAGAGGGGAAGCACAGAGAGCTTGTAAACCTGGCCCAAAAACCAGGGGACAATCTGGGTGGACAGAGCAGGGAATAGAGGAAAAATAACAGCGTGAGATCTGCAAATAGGAAGCCTAAGGAGCTGGGGGAGTGTGACCCGGTTTGTGCCCAAGGTCTCGCTTCTTTCTGGGTGCCTGGTTTGAAAAAACCTGAAATTAATCACTCGAGGTTGCCCAGAGAGCTTGTGGATGCCCCATCCAATCAAGGTCAGGTGGGATGGGGCTTGGAGCCGCTGGGTCCAGGGGAAGGTGTCCCTGCCCATGGCAGGGGATGGAACTGGGTCATCTTTAAGGTCCCTTCCAACTCCAACCTTTCTGGGAATGTACGAAAGAGGTTGAAAGTTGCCAGATAAAGGTAAAAATCCACTATTCCAGTTACACAAAAGGCAGACAGACACACACACCTCCTGCAGCTGATCCCTCCAGCCTTGTACTGCTGGAAAATCAGCTGAAAAAATCCGGGAAGATGGAACACAAAGACGGAGCAAGTGAAAGGGAGTGAACACAGAAAACAGAGCTGCGGGGAGAAGGGCTGGAAAAGGAAAGGGGAGGAAACTGCATCCAAACCGAGATGATTTACGACAGTGACTATGAAAAAGTTTGGATCTCCTTCCCACCCACCGTGGAACGAGCACAAAACTTCAGGCCAGCCCTTGAAAGCCAACACAAATATTTTGTTGGCCGCCGAAACGGGCGCTGGGATCCCTGGACCGAAAAGCTCTCCCCAGGCAGAGAAGCCTGCGGATAAACAGCCTCTTTAGCCCCCTTGGAAAAGGGGGGTGTCCCGGAAAGCTCGTGCCAAGCCCGTGTCCCGTGCCAGGGTGCCAGGAGCGGTCCCTACCTGCGGAAATGCCCAGGAGCCCGATGGAGGAATGCAGTGACTCAGCGCCGCTGCCGCCCATCCCTGCGCGCCGCAGCCCCGGCCGAGGGCTGCACTGCTGCCTCTCTTTCCTCCCATGCTCTTTATAACCAAACCATCGCCGCTGCCGCCGGTCCTCCCTGCTCTCCACCCCTTTTCCCTACAAACCTCTTCTGTTCCTGCTCCTCTCCGCATGCGGGAGGAAATGCAAATGAACTTCTGGCTGCAGTAAATTTGGGGCTGTGAGTCAGCGTGGGCTGCCGGTAGCTCCCTCCAGGGGCCTCTTAATTTTACTGTTGATTAACCCTTGTTAAAAAAGACACTTGAAAAATAAGGCTGAGGGTTTGTTGCTGCTGCTGCCTTTTTTGCTCCTGCCAGTGAGGAAACGACACTGGCTAAAATGAAGGGTTTTGCAAGCATCCACCTTGATGGAGCAAACAAGTCCTCTGCGAGCCCAGCAGCTCCTTGGGGACCACTTGTTTCTCCTCACGCTGACCACGGGCCTGCTGTTTGTCCCTGTCACAGCTCTGAATGCCTGGCACCAGCCCCCTGAGCTGGGCAAACCCAGGGCACGCTCAGTGCCATTCCCTTAAAGGTGACTTCTGTCCATCTGTCACTCCACATCCAGCTCCTCCAGCCCAGAGGAGCCTTGCTGGCCCTCCAGGTCAGGAATAAGTGTCCCACATCGCCAGGGTTGTGTCCCAAAGGGGACATGAAGGACCTGTGGGCAGCTTCCTGCTGCTTCCCATGGGGAATGCGTGGTCAGGGCAGAAAGGTGTCTGTGGGTGGAGGGGAGGCTGCAGAAAGCAGTGGACACTGGCCTGGGGACCATGTGGAGTCGTGGCTCGGGTGGGAATTGTCAGAGAACTATTCTGTGAGAGCTGACAGAGCTTTGTTCCTCTGTTGTGTTTTTTGGTGGGGATGGACCAGTGTAGGGACTGCTCCCTTGAGGGACTCAGCTCCAGTTAAAGCAAATCCCACCCTCCTGACAAGACAAAAGGTGCAGAACAGTGTGCAGAGCTTTGCACTGATGCTCTTGGGCTGCCCAGGGATGGCTCTGCAGAGCTCCTGCAGCAGCCAGCTCTGATGTTCCCTGCAGCAGGTCCTGCTCTGTGATCCCCCATAAATCCTGTTCCACAGCCAGGGCTGGAGCACCAGAAAGCTGCTGGGAATGGAGCTGGGAGCTGCACTGCCTGGAGCTCACAGCAAGCCTGTGGGATCATCTAAGAGATGTTGGAGCTACGACAGCACCCAGAACAACCCCAGAACATGAGGTACTGTCAGAGGACCCTGCTCCTCCTGCCCCCTGAGCCAGATGGAGCATGATGGCAGCTGGATCCAGCTGGATCCCCATCGTTTCTCCCAAAATTTCCTGGTATCTGTAACAGTGTTTACCCTGCAGGAAGAGGGTCCCTTCCCTCCCCTCCTCACTAGAACCCTAATGCAGATTAAAGCCACTTGTTAATAGCAAAGCCCACAGTAAATGTGTCCAGCCAAGGCCATCCAGGCTGGAATAACCCAGCTGAGAAATGTCTTTTATCACTCAGCTCTTCATTGCAGAGAGATCTTTAGGGGCTGACATGTTTATTGAGACCGATGTTTTTCCAAGGGGAGGAAACAAGCCTGGCTGGTCCAGTTGCACCAATTATCCCAGTAAGGGGAACCAGCCCAGCCAGTTTACAACAAGCAGGGGTAACTGATGTGGTTTGCAGCAGGCAGGTTGTGGAAATCCTCAGCCTCTGGCCACTTTGTTCCATGGCTAATGGGACTGCTTCTGAAGCAGCTGCAGGAAGGAGAAATTACCTGTTCAGGTTGCAACATCACTCGGCTGTTTTTTCATGCAAGAGGAAAAAATACACCCCTAAACCACAGCTGGGATTCCTTAGATAGCAAAACAAACAGCAAGGGAAAGGCTTTGGGTGGTTTTTTATGCATATCTCAATTTAATTCCTGTTCTGGGCAATAAAAGTAACTGAGAGGCACAGTCTGGGTTGGGTTAGTGGGACTGCAAGGCCGGTTACGTGTTTCTTGTTCCTGCTTGTTCCGGTAACAGCTGGGTACCTGAAATCCCTCATTTGGGGAGAAACATGCCATAAATGAAGTCCCAAGTAGCAGCAGCAAGCCTCCTCCTCAGGCCTGCCCTGACTGAACACCATGCCAAGCCACGAGTTCATTACCCACAGGATGTACTTCATGTCTCTCCCAAAAATGATAGAGCCCCAAGGAACCTTACGAATAACCCCTGAGAAACACCCTGCAGCCAGGTTGTGGGAGTTTGTTGTTCTCTCAGCCTCCACAGGACACAGTTATTTCACCAGGGCTGGGCTGCAATAGAGAGGTGCAGGATCACCTCCACGTGAGCAGAGCCAGGGTGGGAGGAACGAGCTCTGGACACTGAATCCTGCTGCCCCGGGGCCTCTCAGAGCTCAGGGCTCCACCAATTCCCAGTGCCACTTCCCTGGAATGAAATAAATGGGGAGATGGTGCTGTTGATGAAGAATCCCGTTATTCCAGAGATCAAGGAGTGTTTGGACAATGCTCTCAGGCACAGGGTGGGATTGTTGGGGTGCCCTGTGCAGGGCCAGGACCTGGACATTGTGGGGTCCCTTCCAACTCTGTGACTTCATTAATTTCTAAACTCAGAGCGCAAAACCCAGCAAACAACTGCAGCAAAGTGTAAAATATCCACCTTTGAGAGATGGGATCTGAGGGAAGGAACGTGCAGGATCCAAAAAGGAAATGTTGGTGTTAG
Source organism: Nicator chloris (assembly GCA_013400495.1). Classification (NCBI taxonomy): domain Eukaryota; kingdom Metazoa; phylum Chordata; class Aves; order Passeriformes; family Pycnonotidae; genus Nicator; species Nicator chloris. Next base: position 152,848 of record WAAE01004548.1, read on the forward strand.
AAGTCTGAAGCAGCCCATGCAGTGCAGGGTTCAAAGAACGGGGCAGGGAGGGGAATGCACTGCCTGAAATCCTGGCTCTGGGTAGGCCCCCTTTGATACCATCTCCTGTGCAAAGGTTTTGGTGCTTCAGTCTGAACTAGAACAGAAAATCAACAGCCGAGGAGGAAAAACACAGCTGCTCTGTTGAGCAGGGCACGTCAGCTGGGGCTGCTCTGCAGACAACGTGCTGGGAAGATCTGTAAGGGAGCAGCCAGTTGAGGAAACAAATAACATTTATATGCCCTGCCTGTGGAACTGGAAATAAAACCCCGTTGCCAGTAAGAAACCCAGCCCAACCCTCCCGGCCCCACCTGCTCCCGGGGGAGGGCTGGCGCTATAAAGGGCTGCGGGCGGTGAGCAGAGCTCACAGCGGCCTGGGGCTCTCCAGGGAATCGCTCTGCTCCCGGGGGACCATGGCAAAGAGGGTGGCCGTGGTGCTGGCCGGCTGCGGGGTGTTCGATGGCAGCGAGATCCACGAGGCTTCGGCGGTGCTGGTGCATCTCAGCCGGGAGGGGGCTCAGGTAAGAGGCACCGGCAGGATCCTGCCCCGGCTGCTTTTCCCGGCTCTGCTCCTTAACCTCCCCCTCTTGTCTCGGGGACACACTCCCCAAAAACCGAGCGGCGGTGCCTGGAGTGGCTGGGAATGGTGTGGAGAAGTCCCTGCTCGGCTGTGCTGTACACAGGGATTGCGCGGGGCTCTGTACCCGGGGTATCCGAACTCTCCGACAGACTTCCCCGAGTGCCTTCGCTCTTCGCTTGTGGCTTGCACATCCCCTTTTCTCTCCTGCTGCTTCTGTTTAAAACAGAGTTTGGGCTGTTTGAAATCCACCTTTTTAAAACCTTAAAAGAGTAGAAGTGAAAATAGAATCGGAGAATCCCAGAATGGTTTGGGTTGGGAAAGACTTTAAAGCTCATCCATTCCCACCCCCTGCCATGGGCAGGGACACCTTCCGCTGTCCCAGGGTGCTCCCAGCCCCGTCCAGCCTGGCCTTGGACACTGCCAGCGGTGAGAGAACAGACAGGGGTTCGGGAGTTAAACTGGAGGGGTAAAAAAGGTGCAGCTGCTTCAAAAGTCGGGAGAGCCTTGCCCAGAGACTGGGAAAGGAGGGAGGGAAAGGCTCTGGAACATCACACTCAGCTGGGAACTACCCAGGTGTCTGGGTCGGAGCCGTCCCCTGGGAATGGGAATTGCTCTGTGGAACACGGAGGCACAGGGGTGACCTACCTGTGCCAGCCCCTCCAATTCCAAACCATTCCAACTCCGCCTTCGCTGTTTGGCTCCAGGGTAAGACTTGGTCAGACGTCTTCTCCACTGTGTGTAATTTTGCCTTTTCCTCTTCTGGAGCTGCTGCAGCCGCTTCCCTCCTGCCATATCCCGACGCAGCAGGCTCGGAGCCCATCCCTACCTCATCCCTGGATCGGCAGGGGCCTCTAGTGGACGGAACTCCGGGTCATTTCAATGCCTCCTTTTCTAAGGAAACAGAACAGCACAGAATGGAATATCTCAGTTGGAAGGGAGGAGAGCTCAGCACCTCCCTCTCCACGGGAAGATTCCATGAGGTTACCCCTCAGCCTCCTTGTCTCCCACCTAGATAATTCCAGAGTCCTTGGCTGCTCCTCACAGGACATTCCTTCCAGCCCTGCCCTCCTGGGGACACCTTGGTGTTCCTTAAATCTTTTTTAAATTGTGGGGCCCAGAACTGCACAGGTGGTACAGTCCTAAAATCTGTTCACCACCCTCCACTCTTAATTTCTGCATATGAGCTTGCAAGTGCTAAAGGAAGGGGAAGCATTTTCCAGAAACATCCTGGCTTTGGGAAAGCAGTGGCTGGGGAGAGGAAACTCCAAGTCCTGTCCCAGTGGGGTTTGGGGTGGGACAGCAGCTCTCTGGGTGGTCACCCAGCAAGGGGGATTTATTGGGGTATGGATGGACTCTTCAGCCCCCCAGACAAGCAGTTCTGGGCACAAACTGCTAAAGGTTTCCTTCCCTCCTTCCTCCATGCCAGCTCTGCATTCCCACTCACTGCCTGTGCCTTTACCCATCATTCCTGAAGGGTAACAGCCCTTTCTCCTCACTGCAGGCTGAGGTTTATGCTCCCAACATCCCCCAGATGCACGTGGTGGACCACGTGAAGGGGCAGCCAACGCTGGAGCAGCGCAATGTCCTGGTGGAAAGTGCCAGGATAGCCAGAGGCAACATCAAGAACCTGGCTATGCTGGATGTCAAGGGGCTGGATGCCCTCATCATTCCAGGTAGGATTGTGTGGGGTCTGCCTGTCCACGCTTTAGATCTTCCACAGGTCTGGAATGACATGGGAGTCGTGGGATGGAGAGGGACAGGCTGGAGCAGGGCTTGGAAGGAGAGCCAATTTAATTCTTTTATTGACCCTGGACAAATGCTGCCAACCATCCGATCCACCTGAGCATTCCACCGTTTTTTTTCCTGGCAAAAATCCTGCTCTGGATATAATCTCCAGCTTAAACTATTTCTCTTTCCTCAGGTGGCTTTGGGGTGGCAAAAAACCTGAGCACTTGGGCCACCCAGGGCAAGAACTGCAGCATCTCCAAAGAGGTGGAGGGTGCCCTGAGGGCGTTCCACGCTGCCCACAAACCCATCGGGCTGTGCTGCATCTCCCCAGTGCTGGCAGCCAAAATCTTCCCGGGCTGTGAGGTGACCGTGGGACACGACACGGAGTGTGAGCAGTGAGTGACCTGGGGAGGGGTTGGTGACAATCACACCGGGGTCCCCCCAATGTCCCCAGGAGCCTGGCCGGGTGGTGGAAGTCTCATAAGGATCTGAACGTTATTTCTGAGAACTCAGCTCTGCTGCCTCAAGTGAGGCCTTCAGCAACTCCAGCCCTTTTGGGGACTTAACAGGGAAGAGCAGGAACTCTGGAAGACTGATTTTAGCATTTCTCAGCACAGCAGAAGGAATGATGTCACACCAGATCTGTTTGCATTTTTGTGACTTGTTTCCACAACTCTGATGGCTTTGAATAAGACAATTTATTTTAAATTAATTCAAATGTAATTTATTATCTTAAATTAAATATTTACCTCCCTGGTGGCTCACAGACCCAGGGTAGGAAAAAGCTTTGCTGACTCCAAGTTAAGCAGATCCAAGGCAGGAACAGGATAGTTACCCAAGGCTTGGGGTGTTAAGAGAGGGAGGGAGTGAGACTGTCTTCTCCACAGAGAAGCTGTGACTGGATTCTCCCAGGGGCAGGCAAGGAATATTGATGACTTTTGCTAGGAAGGAGTTTTTTCACTAACTTGGAGGAAGTTGGTGAAAAAACTCACCCCAAACCTAAATGTAATTGTTGCCCAGGGAAGCTGTGGCTGCTCCATCCCTGGCAGTGTCCAAGGCCAGGCTGGACAGGGCTTGAACCCCCCTGGGATCATGGAAGGTGTCCCAGGATATGGCAGGTGTGGCACTGGATGGGCTTTGAGGTCTCTTTTCACCCAAACCACCCCAGGCTTCTATAAACATGAACACTTGAGTGGCCAGAAGTAGGTAGCGGAACATGCAAAGTGGAACTTCAGGTCTCATTTTGTCTTTACTTCAGATTTGTAACTCATTTGAACAGGAGGTTCTCCTGTTGCATAATCCTGGAGAAACTCCTCAAGCAGGAAAAGATGTGGACCGTACTGGGCGGGTTTTGTGCAGTGACTTTTCCCTCTGGCCCTTCCCCAAGCACAGCGTGTGGGACATTCCCCACTGCAGGTTTGTTCTCCCCGTTCCCTTGCAGGTGGCCTTATGCCAAGACTGCCGAGGCCATGAAGGAGCTGGGCTGCAGGCACGTGAACAGCCAGGTCACCGAGGTCCACGTGGACGCCAGGAACCGGCTGGTGACCACCAGCGCCTTCATGTGCAACGCGCCCATCCACGACATCCACGACGGCATCGGGAGGATGGTGCGGGAAGTGCTGAGGCTGGCCTGAGCTCCCGCAGGCACACGGCTCCTCCTGTGCGGATCACTCTGTCCCCTCTCACAGCGCTACAGGAAAAGTGACCCTCGGCAGCTCTGCTCCCACACCGCTGCTGGCTGCTGAGGAGGGAGGATCTGGTGTTCTGCCAAGGACACAGCACTCACGGGCAGGAGCTGGGCAGGGATCATGGCACGCTTTGGGTTGGGAGGGACCTTAAAGCTCAACTTGTTCCAATCTCCTCCCATGGGCAGGGACCCCTTCCACTATCCCAGGCTGCTCCAACCTGGCTTAGAACAATTCCAGGGATGGGGCGGCCACAGCTTCTCTGGGCACCCTGTGCCAGGGCCTCCCCACCCTCACAGGGAGGAATTCCATCCCAGTGTCCCACCTATCCCTGCCCTCCCTCAGCTTGAGGCCAGGCAGCAGCCAGGCCCCCACAGGGCTCAGGTTCAGCTGTTCCCCAACCCCTCCCTCAGAGCAGTGAATTGCAGCCAAAGGAAGGAACCCAGTTCTGCTACCAAATAAAACCTGATTCTTCTACTGAATTCTGAACTCGTCTTTTGTCTCTGCCTTTCCCTCTGGATCAGGACATGCTCTGGGTCAGTTGGGAAAATGATTCAGGAGGAAATCCCCAGCACTAACCCCTCCTTGTTTTGCTGGGATTGGTCAGAACCCAGACTGGAGCAGGAATGTGACACTGGTGAGAGCAGGACCAGCCCCGTGTCACTGGCCAGCTCTGGTGGCAAGAGGTGAAATTCTTCTCCTGCATTAACAGAACCACAGAATTCCAGGCTGGAAGGATCTCAAGGCTCACCTGGTCCAACCTTTCTTAGTAAAAATGCTGTCTAGACAAGATGTCCCAGCAGCCTGTCCTGATGCCTCCCAAAGTGTCCAAACTTGGGGAATCCACCACTTCCAACAGCTGATTTTCTCATGGTGAAAAATTGTCCTTTGGTGCCCATTCAGAACCTCCCTGGGAATACCCTGTACAGATTATTCCTTGTCCTTTCCATGATTCCTCATAATAATCAAGTTTCCTCCTCTTTTGTAGCCACCCTTCAAACACCAAACATGGTGACAAGATCTCCCCTAAATCTCAGTTTCCCAAGGCTGAACAAGCTCAGTTCTCTCAGCCTTTCCTCACACAGGAGCTTCCCAGGCTTCAGATCATATTTGTGGCCTTTCTCTGGATCGTCTCCAGCCTGGCCACATCTTTTTTGGCAAAGTGGGGATCAAACTCAAATCACAACTCTGATGGCTTAAAATAAGGCTTTATTTGAAATCCAATCCCATCTGCAGCCTCTGAGCATTCCTGCAAGCACAGAGCTCTCAGCAGCAGTGCTGAGATTCTCCTTCTGCACAGATTTCTTTAGCCATGTGAACTGAACACGAGGGAAGTTGCACCAGTTTATTTTTATTTCGAGTTTAAAGAATGCCCTAAAAAGGGGAGGAAGGGATAATCCCCATAAAACAGGTTCTAAAAGCTGGTCCCTGCAAATATGTCATAAAAAGAGTTCACTAGGGCCCAAACCAAGATATAAACCCAAAACAGATTTCCACTGAGCAATAGATTGACATTGTCTGGGTTTGAGTCATCCCTTTACCAAACTGGAGTCATTTGTACCCATTTTTTTAGTCAGAAAAGGATCTGAAATGGTCCCAAAAATGTGATCTGTATATTTAAAGCAGTGCAAACATCATAACCAGCAACCACGTTGCTGCCTGTAAACAGGGTGGTGCAAACTGCTCCTAAACACCTTTAGAACTTCTAAACAAAAAAATTCCACACAAAAAACTTCTAACAGAACTGACCTGTATTTTCTGCTGCCTCCAAAGAAATCAAGACACTACAAAAGTGAAGCCCCCACCTAAGGAATGTACACAAGTGCCAAGGAATAAATCCCACTGGGCTTCAGTAAAGGCTGGTCTTCTTCATGATCCTCAGGAATTCCTGCTCGCTCACTTCCCCATCCCCATCCCGATCTGCCTCGTCAATCATTTCCTGCAAGAGATTTGGGGTCAGCAGTTAGGTGTGGGTTTTATTGGGAATCACTGCATCCAGTCAGAATTCCAGCCACTCTTGAGCTGTGCTCGAGGGGACAGTGTTGGCTCAAGCTCAGACAAAATATTTCCTGACATCTGTTTTGCTGGGTGTATTTATAGAGAAATCTGACCAGGAAATATTATAGGAAAAGTCCTGGGGGAAACAAAGGGCTTGGAGCAGAGTCATTCCTTCCACATCACTGCTACTCCACAAAACTGCAACTGGATGATCCCATTCCTACATCCACGTGGGCTCAACCCATCCTTGATCTCAGAATCCACAGATTCCAGAAATTCCTCCCTTCCTACCAGCACAGAGAGGATTTTCCTCCCAGCTCAGCACCAAGATCCCCAAACCACCAGGTCCAAACCTGCAGCTCTTCATCTGTGAGGTTCTCCCCCAGCTCTTTGGCCACACGTTTGAGGTTTTTGAAAGAGATTTTTCCAGTTTCATCATCATCAAAGAGTTTGAAAGCTTTGAGAATTTCCTCTTTGGAATCTTTTTCAGCCTTAAGGAAGAAAGAATGAGTTGAAGGTAAAAAAGGAGTGGCTGTGTTGTTGGTGACACTCAAAATAAAGTTATAAAAGATCTGATAGACTGAGAAACCCTTGGGAACAAATAAAGGAGCCTAGCCAGCTGGAATTACACACAAAAGCTGAAAGGAGATAGAGACACAACCAGAACGCCAGAATTTCAGGGATTTTTTTTTCTGTCCTTGCCAGCCAGATATCTTTGGAATTTCACTATCAGGATCTTCTGCTATTAAATGTCTGAGTTTTAAAAAATATTTTTCAAACCAGAGATTTAATCTGTAAATTAGAATTCAAAGAAACACCCCCATGCCAGACATCAACCCTCCAAAAGCTTCCTGCAGGCTTTCCCTCTGTGAGAAAAACATTTTTCCCTTTTTTCAAACACAAAAATCACCTCTGGTTGTTAAAGAAACCTGCTAATGATTAAAATAATGATTTGAATTTTTCCCTGAAAAATGAGAGAATCCAGGATAGGGATTATCCCAACTTTTATACATTTAATTGTTAGGATTAAAACAGTGCTTTAATTTCCCTCTAAACCCAAAAGGAGATAAAGGCTCCTCATCCACCTTCAAAATTCCCATTGTTTGGAGCTGTGAAACATCCATACCATTTTCTGTGACATCACTGCCAGGAAGTCACTGAAGCTGATTTTTCCTGTCCCTTCCTTATCGATGTCTGAGATCATTTTCTTGATCTCTTCTTTCTTAGGTTCAAACCCCAGGGCCCTCATGGCCACCTGGAAGGACAAAGTAAGTTACAAATCCTACAGAATTATCACCAAAACCACAGGAGAGGGGGGGAAAAGTGGATTTTCTGTCAAGAATTCTGTGTGACCCGGAAAACAGGGGCAGACTGAGAGTGAGGTTACTCTGCACTCACATCAGGATGCAGAAAATGGGGATAGAAACATTCCTGTTCTGGAATTGTCCCTCAGCTAATCCAAGAATTTCCTACACACACTCTCATCACCTTGAACTGGTGAACCACAGGGAATATAAGCAAATTTATTTTTCATTCTAGTGATAAAAATCTTGTTGGGAAAACATTTTCCTCCTTTGATAAAGGGCCAGATAATAGCAACAACAACAATAATAAAGAAGCATTAAATCCTCAACAAGAGGGGAAAACCCCCCCCCACCTTTTTAATGTGCACAACCCCTTTTTATTGATGTTTTATAAACAGAGAAGGAGTCAGGACAGAAAGCACAAAATTGTACACTAATTTTGGGCAGCCTGGCCTTAAATAAGAGCAGTAAAGAGCTGCAATTGAAGAGAAAACTGTGCCTTTTGCCCAGCAGGTTTTCTTCCAGAGGGAAGAGGGGGGAAACCCAGGAAACTTCTGTGCTTTTTGAGGTGATTTTAGCATTTATGACCCTGTTCCTTCATAACCTCCAGCCCCAGCGAAACCCTGACCTTCAGCTCCTTGACATCGATGCTGCCGCTGCCGTCAGTGTCGAAGAGCTCGAAGGCCTCGCGGATTTCCCGCTGCTGCTCGTCCGGCACCTCCAGCTTGGGACTCGCCTTCTTCCTCTGGGCCGCGGCTCCCAGCGACGGCTTCTTAAAGCCGGAGGCCTCGGCACGGTACAGCGGGGTGTCACGGCGGGGGAACAGGGGTGTCCGGGGGTACCCCCCACTGCCCCTGAGCCCCAATCACTGCCCCTGAGCCCCCTCACGGCCCCTGAGCCCCATCACGGCCCCTGAGCCCCCTCACTGCCCCTGAGCCCCCTCACGGCCCCTGAGCCCCATCACCGCCCCCCAGCCCCCACCCCCCCCCCCCCGCCCCCCCCCCGCCCCCCCGCCCCCCCCCCCCCCCCCCCCCCCCCCCCNAGCCCCCTCACTGCCCCTGAGCCCCCTCACGGCCCCTGAGCCTCCTCACAACCCCTGAGCCCCATCACGGCTCCCGAGCCTCCTCACCATTTCCGAGCCCCTTCCCCGCCCCCTCAGAGCTCCTGAGCCCCCTCACAATTCCGAAGCCCCCTCCCAGCTTCTGATTCTCCTCAGCCCCCTCAGTGCCCTCACCGGCCCCTGACAGCCCCTTGACCGCTCCTGAGCCCCCTCACGTCCGCCCTCACCATCCCGCCGGCTTCACGCCTGGCAGCCTCAATATCGCGCCCTCCCATTGGCTGTCGTCCCCACGCCGCTGCTATGGCAACGCGCGCTCCTATTGGCTGGTGTGTTGGCAGGGCCAAAGGTGAATGACGGCACGGGAGAATCTCCTCCTTCCTTCAACGCGATTGGCCGGAGTGAAGAGGGGTTAGACCAATCAGCGAGCGGGAACGGGCTGGCGCGATGCTCGCCCCAGGGAAAGAGGCGGGAAAGGGCTGAGTGGGCGTGGTCTGACGGGAAAGCGCGGCGCTGACTGGTGAAGAGCAGGCGAGGGGCGTGGCCGGGGGCGTGGCCGGGGCTCCCTGTGGGCAGCGACGGCGAGAGGGCTCCGGGAGGGTCCTGGCAGCCGGGAAGAGGTGCTGGGAACAGCGGGGAACGGCCTGGGGCTCTGAGAGAAGGCCTAGGGTCCGTGAGGAAGGTCCTGGGGGCTGTGGGGAAGGAGCTGGGAACTGTGAAACGTGCTGGGAGCAGGGGAGGAGGTCTTGGGGCCGTGGGGAGGGTCCTGGCGGCTGTGGGTGAGGTCCTGAAGGCCGTAGGGTAAAGGGTGGGAGGCTCTGGGATGGGGCTGAAAGAGCTGAGGGGGAACTGGAGGTGCAGCAATTCATAAAGTGCGTTGTGGAGAGGGATGAGGTGCTGAGGGATAGGGGGTGGAAGAGGGAACAGCCGGAGGGGGATCACCCTGTGCCCCTGCTTTAAACCAGCTCGGTGTTCGAGGTGGACAGGCACCAATCCCGCCTCTTCTCGGCTTTTTCCTTGGAATTTCAAATGGGTTTCAGAAAAATCAGGACCAAAGAGCCATGCCAGAACCTGCAGTTGCTGATTTAGTTTGGATGAACAGGGAAAATTAACTCCCTCACTTCATCCTTCTTTAGCATAATGACTTCAAACCCTGATTTCTGTAACTAGAAATGTGTTATTTTATTGGGAATAAAAGACTATTCTCCCTTTTTTCAAGGATTCTGGTGCACAGTGCCTCATCCAAGCCATGGCCACACACCTCAGATCGGTAAGTTGGGGCCTCACATGGTGCTTTGGGAGGTTTTGTCTTGCAGAAACAAATTCCTGATATTCTGTACATCACTAGGGAAGACATGAGGCTGCTCTTGCATTAATGATAATTCTGGGGAGAAAACGTGATTTTTCCAAGGTATAATTTGAATAGGTTGAATTCATACCTTAAAATCAATATAGACATGTAGCTTGGCTTGCCATAAATATTATACCGTGCAATATCAAATTATAGAGAGTTTTATCATAAAATTCTATATAATTGTGGCTGCCCCTGGATCCCTGGAAGTGTCCAAGGCCAGGCTGGATGGGGCTTGGAGCAACCTGGGATAGTGGAAGGTGTCCCTGCCATGGCAGGGGTGGAATAAAACGAGCTTTGAAATCCCTCCCAATCCAAACCATTCTGGGATTCCTCTGAAGCCTCTGCAGTGCTCTGGGGTTCAGAGGCAGAGGGCAGCATTCTGCTACAGTAAAACTTCAAGCATATCTCAGAGCAGTTTTGGTGCTCTTGGTTCCTGGAGAGTGCACAGGGATTAGCGAATGCCAAAATGGTGTGGGGTGGAAAGGACCTAATGGGAAAGGGTACAGGAAAAAGGGAAATGTCAGTGGAAGGGAGCGACTGCCTTTGAGGAGAAGCTGAAACAGTTTCTGTCCCCTCAGCAGCCATTTCCCCTCTGACTGAATCCCCTGATCTTCTCCAAACCACATCCCAAAATGCCACATCCACTCGTTGTCTGAACACTCCCAGGGATGGGGACTCTCAACCTCCCTGGGCAGCCCTTCCAGGGCTTGGCCTCTCTTTCAGTGAAGGAATTTCCCCAAAATCCACCCTGCCCCTCCCCTGGCCCAGCCTGAGGCCGTTCCCTCTCCTCCTGTCCCTGTTCCCTGGAGCAGAGCCCGCCCCCCCCTGGCTGTCCCCTCCTGGCAGGGCGTTGTGCAGAGCCACAAGGTCCCCCTGAGCCTCCTTTTCTCCAGGCTGAGCCCCTTCCCAGCTGCTCCTCACAGGATTTATGCTCCAGACCCTGATCAGACTCTCCTTTGCCCATCCCAAATAACTGGTTTAGCTTTGATGTAACTCGGGGAACTCCTCAAATTTCTCTTGTGGATCTCCCAACACTTGGCAGGAGAACCTCTGCTTAAGGATGTGGCCCTTAAAGAGCTGTGAACAATCGTTGTCTTTGTGAGGCTCCAGGGGGTTCAGACGCCCTCAGAGATCCCTGCAGAGGTGGGGGTTGTGTTACAACCAGGAGTAAAACTCTTTCCAACCAGCACAGAGCATTCTTTGTGTAAAAGCTCCCTCAGACTCAGGGCCTGGATGTTCTGAGCTGGCAGTGAGGTCTTTGGTCTTAGTCCAATCAAACGAGTGGCCGGACTGAAATCTGTTAATTAGTGACTCCTATCATTGGTTTACAGAGCTTAAAGAAAAAGAAAGGAAGAACTAATGGCTCAAAAGGACAGCCCCTGCCTCTGCCTGGTTGCTTTCTTGGCTCTGAGTGTCACAGGTTCTGATAGTGGTGGTGGTTTTAATGTTCTGAATTAGCTGTGCCAGGAGGCTGAGGGGAATCACAGAATCATCCCAGAATCCCAGACTGGTCTGGGGTGGGAGGGACCCTAAAGCTGGTCCAGTTCCACCCCCTGCCACTGTCCCAGGCTGCTCCAGCCTGCCCTTGGACACTGCCAGGGATCCAGGGACAGCCACAGCTGCTCTGGGCACCCTGTGCCAAGGCCTCCCCTCCCTCCCAGGGAACAATTCCTGCCCAATATCTCATCCATCCCTGCCCTCTGGCAGTGGGAAGCCATTCCCTGTGTCCTGTCCCTCCATGCTCTTGTAAATCTCTCTCCATCTTTCTTGCAGGCTCCCTTCAAATTCTGTTTGCTTTGCTATCCAAGCAGAGTTCATGGGGGCCAATCTTCTTTTTCTTCCCTCCTCCTTGAGCCTCTTGGTTGTGAGCATGAGGCAGAGTCCTTCCAAACCCCCAGCAGAGTGTCTGCACCTGTGACAGCACAGAGCTCTGGTGTCCGCGTTCAGACTCCTGCGGTGTGGCTGCTGAGCAGAATTGCAGCTCACTGAGCTGTGGGAGGCTCAGGTGGGTTTGCTGGGTGTGCCTGTGTGTCAGGGAGGGTCTCCCTGTCCCTGCAGGCTGGCAGGAGCTGCACTGTCATCGGGGGCTCGGGGTTCCTGGGGCAGCACATGGTGGAGCAGCTGCTGGCCAAGGGCTACAGCGTCAACGTCTTCGACATCCGCCAGAGCTTTGAGAGCCAGCAGGTGACCTTCTTCCTGGGAGACCTGTGTGACAAGGAGGTGAGGAAGGGCTGGCTGCAATGAACAAGGGCAAATGCAGGCCTTGCACTTTGCCTTGGAAGCCTCTGAAGGAAATGGGTCTGGTGTCCGATGCCTGGCTTCTGCTTCAAGCTGAAAAGAGCAGGACTGGTTTGTGCCTGGTGCTTTGCATTACTGTTAGCTGAGATTCACGGGGTAATTACAGTCCCTGGGCTAATTGCAGGGGGCTCTCCCAGCTCTCCTCAGCTCCATGAGAATGGCACAACTCCTATTCCCAACAGTCAGGGTGGGATGAGTGGGAGCCTTGGCCGAGGACTGTGTGAGCCGTGTGGGAGGTGACTTTGGGACAGGGACTGCTCTCAGCCAGTGCCATGGGGAACTTTCAACCTGCTGCTTCCTCAGTGTCCCAACCCCAGGTAGTCCTGAGCCTTGTACCTGCACCTGGGAATTGCAGGGAGCTCAGCCTGGACAGCCTCCAGCTCTGGGGAAGCTCCCAGGATTTCTCTGGGAAGAAGAGAGGTTGTGATGTGTGGTGAGGACAGGACATTGTGGAGATCCTGGATGATAATCCCATTCCAGCTGCCCACCTTTATGGAGGGAACATGACTTGAAATGTAGCTGTTTCCATGAAACAAAGAGCTGTTTTATTTCCCTGCTGTTATTTCTCCCTGCTATCCCCCATGGCTGTTGCTTCATTCCCTTCTCCCTGTGGTTTCCTGCAGGCTCTGCTGCCAGCCCTGCAAGGAGTGTCCGTGGTGTTCCACTGTGCATCCCCAGCCCCTTCCAGTGACAACAGGGAGCTGTTCTACAAGGTGAATTTCCTGGGAACCAAGGCAGTCATTGAAGCCTGCAGAGAAGCTGGAGTGCAGGTAAAGGTGGAAAAGCCCTGGAGAGGCTGATGGACTTTGTAACATTTGCATCACAGGCCAATGTCAGCTGTGTTTGAGAGGGGGACAAAGGGCTCTCAGGTACTGAATTCCCACTTGTTCCAGGAAAACCAGTGGAAGAGAGACTCTGTGAGTCTCCTGCTTAGTGTAAACTCAATCCCTGATTGCCACAGGAAACCACATTGGGATGGAAAAGCATCCATTAAAATCTGTCCTACTTGGGAGTCACCCTGGGAGAACAAGACCTCACAAGTGGCTTCTTTCCTGCTTTCATCAGGGGACAGCCCCAGAAATGGCTTTTCCAGCACTGGGAATATTGATGGCATCTATTCCCTCCAGGAATTCCTCACCATGGAATCAGGAGGAACACACTTGTGCCATAATCTCAGTGTCATTTGGTTTAGAAAGTCAACTGCCCACAAAAGGAAGAGCCTGAGGAAGCCAGCCTGGAATTGGAGACTGGGTTTTCTCCTCACATTACTTTGATATCCCATAAGTTTTTATTTCAATTCATTTATTTCTTTCATTTTAAATTTATTTATTGTATTCATTTCCTTTAAATCACCAAACAAAAACATCCAGGGTTTCTTTATTTGTTTAATCCACTGTGATCTGTTACTGCCAAGATGAGCAAATCTTTCTTTCAAACACTGGGTGTGGGTTAATTGTTCCAAGCCTCTGGTTTTCCTGGAGATGTTTCCCCTGGATTGACTGCCTTGGGTGTTTGTTGGATTGTTTTAATCTCCTTTAGGTGGCATTAAATGATGGGACAGAATGAATTCAAAAGGGGGAGTTCTCTGACCTGCAGTTTCTCTTCATCTTCTGTTAAACTCAGGTTATTTTCTGTAGGATCAGTTGGTTAAATATTATTATTACCATTATTATCTTTACTCAGCCTTTGTAAATAATGACCCTTTTATTTTAGACTTTAAACAATTGTTTTCTCCCCTATCTCTTGCAGAAGTTGGTGTTAACCAGCAGTGCCAGTGTAGTTTTTGAGGGCACAGACATAAAAAATGGCTCAGAAGATCTCCCCTATGCACAAAAACCTATTGATTACTACACAGAGACCAAGATCCTGCAGGAGAAGGTATTTGCCAATGGTTAAATTGTTATTTTTGGATGTATTAACGCAATAAAAAGAAAATAAAATCAAGCTGTGGCATGAATTGCCACAGATGCTGGATGAACTCCTGGGTGACACTGCAGAGATGGTTCCAGAACTGCCAGAGGTGTCACTGCCATGGAAGAGCCACAGGATAATCCCAGTTCTTACCTGCCACAGCTTTGGTTTAACAGCAGTCAGGGGAGGTTTTTATCTTCTCTGTTTCTTTTCCTGATTTGCAGCCTGAATTTAGAGTTGGGAATGTGAAAAAGGCACTGAGGAAGGAGGAGAAGAGGAGGGAATGTGGGCTAAGCTAAGGGGCCCAGGCCATTACTGAAAATATTAATGTTAAAAAGTGTCTCCAAACATCTGAGAGTTCCCTGCTTTGGACAGTTGCACACCACCAATAGCTGCTCTTCTCGTGTTTGTACTGCTGCAGCATCTGTGGTTTACATCTGGGATAACAGTGTTGTTTTCAGTCAAAGGCAACAGACCTTCTTTGGATCCTTTTTCCATGGCTTGCATTTCAGCTGTGGGAAGAATCTGTGCTTTTTGTGCCAGAAGAATTGAAAGCCCCTTCCATGCTGATGCTGACAGTGTGAGAGCCTGGAAGGAATTTCCTCCACAAGAGTTAATTAATTTTAATTGTGAAAACATCTGTTCCTTCACCAGCACTTTGCAGTAACGGGTGAAGGGGAAGCTGAGGAGCAGCAATCAGGGGTAGCCCCAGTGCTGGTGATTATGGCTTTGTTTTGGGGAAAACTGAAAGGATTTTGTCTGTGCCTCCTGCATAGGAATTCCAGCAGCTGCTGGAAACGAGGAGAACGTTGTTTAGGAACTCCCAGGAGAATGAAATCTGCTCCAGAGCTGCTGAATGTGCTGCTGGAGCTCCAGGGAGATGGGATCACTCCCTCCTGAGGCAGATCCAGGAGGGCTGGGGTGGGAAGGGCTGCTGGGAGGGACAGAAATGGAATTCCCTGAGTGTCCTCCTTTGCTCCAGCTCGTGCACAGAGTTCATGGGGTGAAGGAGCTTGGAAAGCTCCTCTGGCTTCTAGGGTGTTAAATGAGAGAAGCAAAGCCTTCCCTTCCTTTGTCAATTCAAGTGCTCAACCATGAAAGCTGGTTTTTGTCTGGTTTTCTTATCAAGGAGAACTGGGAAAAGAGATGGGAACAAAGGAAGGATCACTTGGAAAGACAGGAAGGGATAAGAATTCTTCCACTGGTTCCTTCCTAAGGAGAAGGGGAGGCCCCAGCCCCTTCAGTGATGGTCGTGGGATGCACTGCTGAGCTCTGGTTTCCTTCTTGGTTTTCTTCTCCTCTTTCCCTGCAGGAGGTGCTCAGTGCAAACGACCCAGACAACAATTTCTTCACCACTGCAATCCGTCCCCATGGAATATTTGGGCCCAGAGACCCTCAGCTGGTTCCCATCCTGGTCCAGGCAGCTCGGAGTGGCAAAATGAAGTTCATCATTGGGTGAGCAAGGCCCAGGCACTTCAGAGCTGGTGCAAAATTGATGCTGGATCCACAAGGCCCTTTTGGAAGGGAACAAAAGGAAATCACTTGTGTTGTTTCCTTTTTTTTTTACTTTCCATTTTTTTTTCCTTAAAAATCCTATGTTAGGGGCTCACTCCCTGCCGTGGTGTGTCCATAATGCCAAAGGAATATCCATGAGGAAAGCTGGCATGGCTTGAGCTGTTAAAGAGCTGTGCCATTAATATGAGACAGCTCCAATCACTTGCTGTTAATTTATACCACTTGTGGTATTTGAGGTTCTGGCAATTAAAATCCCTATTAAATATGAAATACTAAAAGTATGGCCTGAAATTGCAGCACCAGAGAGTGGGAGAAGGGGCAGCCTTGGGAATTTATCTACCAGGAATTTATCCTGCTAGAAGTCCTTCCTTTTGCCACAAGCAGATTTGCAGCCCAGCTTGCCTTGGGGCTAAACTCCTTTTCTGTGTGCAGGGATGGAAAGAACTTGGTGGATTTCACCTACGTGGAGAACGTGGTGCATGGGCACATCCTGGCTGCAGAAAAGCTGCACAAAGGCTCTCCCCTGTGTGGGAAGGTGAGGAAGGAGGGGAGGGAAGGGATGCCCAGCCTCTGCTGTTTAGGAACTCCCAGGAGAATGAAATCTGCTCCAGAGCTGCTGAATGTGCTGCTGGAGCTCCAGGGAGATGGGATCACTCCCTCCTGAGGCAGATCCAGGAGGGCTGGGGTGGGAATGGCTGCTGAGAGGGACAGAAATGGAATTCCTGAGTGTCCTCCTTTGCTCCAGCTCGTGCACAGAGTTCATGGGGTGAAGGATCCCTGAAGGATCAGCTGTGGGATCCACACTGATTCCTGAGTGTCCTGGACATCCATCCTGCAGGAGAGCAGCTCAAGGTTTTCCATCTGTGGTGAGCATTGTGTGCAACCACCTGGGCTGAGCTGGATGGATATCCTGGAATTTCCTGTTCTAAAACTCCTTGTGAAGGGCAATCCAGGCAGAACTGGGGGCAGCCAGGAGGCACACGTGGAAACACGGAAGCTTTTGGGACACAGTTCAGAACAGCAGGAACTTTTCCAGCTTTTCCTGGTCCCACCGTGCTCTGGGCACACTGGGGTGTTTTAACCTGTCTGCTCTGTGCTGTGGCAGACAGTTTGGTTGACATTTATGAGGAATCCTGGCCTCTGGGCTGCTGGAAGTAGCTGGTTTCCTTGGAAAAGCAGGGATTCCCCCCTCTGCACACAGAGGTGGGCAATGCAAAGCAGTTGGTCAGGATGATGTGCTCTGGCCCAGGTCAGGGGGTCATGTCCTCAGTATGAGCAGGAGAAGGGCCATCACAGAGCCAAACCTGGGAAATCCACCATGATTTGAACCCCTGGCTTCTCCTCTGCCTCTCTTGCAGGCCTTTCACATCACCAACGATGAGCCCATTCCCTTCTGGACGTTCATGTCCCGGATCCTGAGCGGCCTGGACTACGACCCTCCCAAGTACCACATTCCCTACTGGCTGGCCTATTACCTGGCCCTGCTGCTGGCCCTGCTGCTGGCCCTGCTCAGGCCCCTGGTGACCATCAAGGCCACCTTCACGCCCATGAGGGTGGCCCTGGCTGGGACCTTCCACTACTACAGCTGCGAGAGGGCCAAGAGGGCCATGGGCTACAGCCCCGTGGTCAGCCTGGACGAGGCCATTGCCAGGACCGTGCAGAGCTACCCCGGCCTGCGCCAGGCCAGGGCCTGACAGCCCCCCTGGAGCCTCTCCCACCTGAGTGCCATCACTGCTGACAGCTCCACGTGCAGCAGATGTCACCAATTCCCAGGAAGGAGGAGTTTTCCTGAAGTCTCTGCTGCTCCTCCTCGCCGTTCCCCCATGTGGGAGCTGTGCTGATAGTTCATTTCTTGGATGTGACTTCTTGTTTGGAAACAGCTGCTGAACCCTCTGGGCTGTGAATAAACACCCTGCTGTGCCCTCTGCAATCCCAAGCAGGCACACCAGCATTCCTGCTCCCCTCCCTCCACCCTTGTCCCGTGTTTTGTTGCTCTGGTGACAGCAGCCAGCCCTTTCCAGAGCTGCAGGCTGGCTCACAAACACTTCCCGTGGCTGGCTTCCCTCTGGGCTTTGGCTTTGCTCTCCACAAGAGAGCCTCGTGCCAAAAAGGAGTTCTGCCACCATCTCTTCATTCATTGCAGCTCTTTTGGTTTTCCCTCCATGATCAGGCGTTATTTGGCTTCTCCCTGAGGCACCAGAAGGAACCCATAAGGAGTGTGTTCCTTTTTCTATGCAGGATTTATTCTGTTCCAAAAGGACCCAAGTAAATCACACAGAGATGACTTTCCAGCTTTGTGTCCCACCTCTGAAAGGGCAGATCCCACTCTCAGCACAAACAGGATGTTAATGGTTCCCTTTTGGGGGCAGAGATCTTTGGGAGCTGCCTGGCAGCAGCCCCAGCACTGTTGTACCACAACTCCCTTCCCACAAGATCTGCAGTGGTGGGAAGATCCTCCAGCACCAAGCTGCTCCTCCCTGCCCTGTCAGTGCTGGTCACTGGGATGTTTGGTGCTCTCACCACTTAGTCCATGGAAAAACCTCTTTTCCACAAGGAAATGGACACAAAGCAATGGTCCCCAAGCTGTTTCCTGTGACTTGTGTATTAAATGTTCTTTGCCCTCTGATCTTTCTAAGCACTTCAGTTCTGGTTTGGTTTTAAATGAGAGGTTTAGGTTAGAGCTGGACTTTCACCCTTTCATTCCTGGCTCCCCAGGAATTCTGATGTTTCAAATTTCAGCAGGATGGAAGTGCCTCAGTCACAGAATTATGGAATCTCAGAATGGTTTAGGTTGGGAGGGACCTTAAAGCTCATCCCATTCCCCCCCCAGGGAATCCCCCTTCCACTCTTCCAGGCTGCCCCAAGCCCCATCCAGCCTGGCTTTGGGCATTTCCAGGGATCCAGAGGCAGCCACAGCCTCAGGCACAAGGAACCTTAACCTCAGTGGGCTGCTGTAGTCCGATTAAATGAGTTTTATTTTAACTTCTGGCTCTTTTCTGGGAAGGAAAAAAAAAAACCAACCAACCAAAACAAAACAAAAACCAAACAAAAAAACCACGTTGGGCTATTTTTCCTGGGAATTTTTACTTGCTGGTTAACAGCTGGTTTTACCAACCTTGGCCTTGCTTGATCTTGAAGCAAAGACTGGCCAGGTGCTTGGGCCAGCTGCCACCGTTCTGATGGGCACTCTTGCTGGGAGCAGGGATAACTCTGCCCTCCCACAGCGAGGGAATAGGGTTGGGTGGAAGTGGAAAGACCCAGGATTCCCCGAAGGCAAACCAGGGCTAAATCACTACATCACCTTCGGCCTCTAGGTGGCAAATCCCAGCCTGGCAGCTGCAATCCATCCCAAAAACCCGCGGCTGTGCTTGGACACAGTTCAGGGCAGGGTCTCTCCTCTCCCTGTCCTGGAAGCCTGGCAGGGGAGCTGAAGGTGCTCCCGGGACTGAGCTGAAGGAGGCTCTGGAAGCCGAGCTCAGCTGGGTCAGAGCAGGGCAGTGGCGTTCCCTTTGCCAGGAAGGGAGCCAGAGCTTTGCTGGGATGGAGGAGCAGTTCCCGAGGTTTCCTGGGCTGGGGGAGCAGTGGCCAGGCTGGCACTGAGGGCCAGGCTGGCACTGAGGGCAGGGCTGTGGCACACCCGGGCTGGGGGAGCAGTGGCCAGGCTGGCACTGAGGGCAGGGCTGTGGCACACCCAGGCCGGGTGGCTCTCCCGGTGCCATCAGGGAGCTGCCAGGCTCCTGTGGCTCCGGGCACTGCTGTTCCCCAAGCACACGTAAACAGGGAGTGTTGGAGCCTGGCTGTGCCTCCATCCCTGGCCACAGCACAGCAGCACCTTGCTGGATCCACAGCCTCTTCCAGCCCTGCTCCAGCCTCCTCCTCTCAGTTTCCAATTCTGATCAGCATAAATCCCATCCTGGGTTTTTTGGGCAGCTGATGAGATCTGTTGTGTCCTGTCTGGATGTATTTTTGTGCCACCTCTTCAGCACAGGGAGGACGTGGAGCTGCTGGAGCAAGTCCAGAGCAGGCACCAGGATGCTCAGAGGGATGGAGCAGCTCTGCTGGGAAGAAAGGCTGAGGGAATTGGGATGGTGCAGCCTGGAGAGGAGAAGCTTTGGGGTGACCTCACTGTGGCCTTGCAGGGCCTGAAGGAGCCCACTGGAAGCACAGAGAAACATGAGAGAAACATGGAGACAATTTACAAGGGATGGAAGGATAGGACAAAGGGAAGGGTGAGGTGGGATACTGGGGAGGAATTCTTCCCTGGGAGGGTGGGCAGGCCCTGGCACAGGGTGCCCAGAGCAGCTGTGGCTGCCCCTGGATCCCTGGCAGTGCCCAAGGCCAGGTTGGACATTGGGGCTTGGAGCACCCTGGCACAGTGGGAGGTGTCCCTGCCATGGCAGGGGTGGCACTGCGTGGGCTTTAAGGTCCATCCCAACCCAAACCATTCAGGGATTTTCATGACTCCCAGTCTGGATTTTGTGTGTGTCTGAGGCTGTGAAGCAAAACTGCCATTATCAAACTTCCCTTCCAAACATCAAGGATCAACTGCAGGGGCAGTCTGTCCCTGTCAGTAACACTCACCAGGAGCTCCCCACGACTTCAAAGAGTTCCCTGGAGCACTCTCATCAAACTCCTTATCTCCCTCTCTCTGCTCCCCTGGCTTTTCCTTGCTGCAGCTCCTAATTTTGCTGACCTGAGACTGGTTTTGGCAGTGGGAGAGATAAAGAGAGATCTTCTGTTGCTTATCCTGGAGAAAGGAGAGGGAGGGAAGGGAGACAGGATTAAAATGCTTTTCTAGGTGGAGTTAAGGAAACCAAAAGCCCCATTCCTCTCTTACAGAGGTTGCAAAGGGAACTTGCCCAGGAGGATTGTCCAGGGAACTCCTTTCAGTCTTGCCCTTGGAATGTGGGGGAAGCCCTGGTCCAGACACACCTCCAGGAGGAAAAAGGGTGGCTTGGGTGTAATTAACAGACATAGATGAGAGGAAAAATGGATAAAAGCAGGTCAGAAATGACCCTGCATGTCCAGGGAGCAGAAAGGCATGGAGGGCACTCCAGGGGTGTGCAGGGGGTAACCAGGGTCAGGCTGGACAGGGCTGGGAGCAATTTGGGATAGTGGAAGGTGTTCCTGCCCATGGGGTGGAACAAGATGGGCTTTAAGGTCCCTTCCAAGCCAAAGCATTGGGTGATTCAGTGAGGTTTGGGAGCAGTGTGACATTTGCACCCTGCAAGCAGCGGGGGAGTTGCAGACGCAGGGATCCAGGACACGCTACAGGGCTCGAGCTCAGCGTTTTGGGAAGCTGTGGAAGGGATGTTTTCTGTCCCAGTACCTCTTACCCCAGTGTGCTGATGGCAGGGAGCACCAGGACATTCCCACACCTCCCAGGCACGGCAGGACGGGCCGGCCTGGGCTCCTCGGGACAATCCTCTCCCGAGTTTCGCTGCCGCTTGTGCAAGCCCTGCCTGGTGCCAGGCCCACGGGGGAGAGTGGTGCAACCCCGGCCCTGCCAGGGCGGGGGGAAGAGCAGCTTGTTTGCCTCAGAGCCTGCAGGGGCCTCGCTGAGCCGCCCAGGAGGAATCAGCATCTCCCTGCTTGCGCCGGAGCCGGTTTGGGGCGTTGCGGTGGCACCGCGGTGTCCCCGCCACAGCTCTGCCCCCGCCGTGCCCCGGCTCTGCTGACAAGGACACTTCGTGTCAGTGCTGGCACTGCGGAGTCCAGGAGCGTGCAGGTGTGTCCGTGACCGCGGGGGGATCGCTGTATTCCAGCAGGGAATGGCTGGGGATAGGCCATGCCCTGCTGCTACCTGCTATTAGGAAGGTGAGGTCTGGCGTTCTGGCAGAGCTCTGGAATGACACCTCACGAAAAACCAGTTTGATTCCCTTGTAACAAATGGGTGTAGTGGCTTTACACCCTGCGACTCAGCTCAGCTCTGCTGGGGCTCCGCTGGGCCTGGGGTTGGTGATGCCTCTGCAAAGCCCCAGGACTGGGGGTTCCTCACCTGCCCTCCCCCTGCAGCTCCTGGGGTTGGTGATGCCTCTGCAAAGCCCCAGGACTGGGGGTTCCTCACCTGCCCTCCCCATGCAGCTCCTGGGGTTGGTGATGCCTCTGCAAAGCCCCAGGACTGGAGGGGTTCCTCACCTGCCCTCCCCATGCAGCACCAGGGAACGCTGGAGAACGTGGTATGGGGAAGGCAGGAAAAGGCCCAGAGCAGCTCAGTGCTCTGGAGTGGGCTTGGTGGATTTCTCATAACCAGAAATACTGAAAAATGTTCCAGGATGTTGCAGTGGCTGTTCAGACACAGGCTGGGCTGTGAGGGGGTCTCGGAGCAGCAGTCACCGTTGCCAGAGGAGTGATTTGGTAAAAATCCCTTCCCAGAAAATTGGCTGCCTGGATTTCCAGGCTGGAGCAGGCTCCTTGCAGACATCCCTGTTCCTGCAGGAAGGAGCTGTGGGGTTACAGCTGTTGCCACCCAGCTGCTCAGGAAGTGGCAAAACAAGGATCAGTCAGTGCCAGCTGTGGGACATCTGCATGAGAAAGGAGTCTTTGTGCTTTCCTTGGAGAGGTGATCCCATGAGAATCCATTTCCTGGCAAAGTCAGATATTCCGGGCTGAAATTTATTTTGTAACAACAATGTTTCATTGGAGCTGGGGGAAAAGGCTCTTTTTTCCTGCTCTCCCGTGCTGCAGGAGTGTGTGTGTGTCCCTGGAGAAGTTCTGGGGTTGGGATGGGAGACAGGACCTTGCTCCTGCTCTGGGCTGGGCTCAGGCACAGCTTTACCCGAGTTTTACCAAGCTTTATCTTGGCTTGCAGCTGAGGAGGGCACCAGGCCTGCAGGGTGGGGGTCCAAGCCTGATCCTCTTGGTTTTAAGCAGATTCAGTGGGAAAATGGAAAAATTCCCTGCTTGGTTCTGCTCAGGTTGGATGAGTATAAAGGACTTTTTGTGTTGTTGACTTCAGCACACTCAGGATTCCTCCAAAGGTGTGCAGGGCACCTGTGCTGCTCCAGGTGAGACAAAGGTTGGTGCCTTTTCCTGGGGCGACCTGAATTTGGCAGTGTTTAACTCCCGATGTGGACAGAAATCCAACAGAAATCTGGAGTCTATCCCTGAGCCTCTGGTAGAAGCTGTCAGCTTCTTCAGGCACTGGAAGGTCACAATGAGGTCACCCCAAAGCTTCTCCTCTCCAGGTGAATGATCCCAGCCCTGCCAGCCTGTCCTCCCAGCAGAGCTGCTCCATCCCTCTGCTCATCCTGGAGCCTCCTCTGGGCTCTCTCCAGCAGCTCCAGGTCCTTGCTGTGCTGGGCCCAGGGCTGGGGCAGCTCTGCAGGTGGGGTCTCACCTGAGCAGGGCAGAGGGGCAGAACCCAATGCCTTTCCTGCTGTCCACACTGTGGGGATGCATCTCCTCAAGCAACAGTGACCTCCTGGGGTGTTGCTTTGGGAGCTCCTCATCCATTTCTCTCAGTGTTTGATGTCGAGTTGTTCATAACAAATACCTTTTTTTTTTTTCCCCAGTTTTTGAACATTCAGCGTGGAACACTGTGTTCCCACTGGGAAAAACCAGAGCCCTGGGTGTCCCTGGGACTTTGGGCCCTCCTGTACCTGCAGGGCTGGCCAGGCCGGGTCGTTACTCACTGTTATTTCAGGGGAGAGCCCGGACAAACCTTCAGCAAACCCTGGCATGACTCAGGGCTCACCGAGAATAAAGCTGCACTGTCAGCTGGAGCCCTGGAGCAGAGGATGCTCTCCCAGGAAGGGTCAGGGCTGCGTTCCTCCAGCTCGCTTTAAACAACTCGGTTTCCCCGAGCTGGACAGCCCGGGAGCTCAGGGTGCGGCTTTGTGAAGAGCCCGGCTTATCAGTCGGGATCAGCGGCAGGCACGGGGAGAAGCTCAGCTGAGCCCGGCTGCTGCTGAGCCTGAGCAGATCGGAGGGGAAGATCTGGGGCTGGAGGAACGCGTTCCTGCCTGAAAATCCCTGATGTCATCCTGGCTGTGCTGCTGGGAGCCGGGGCTGTGCTACCAGCCCTGTTGGAGTACACCCTGCTCAGAGGGCACGGCACGGCATGGCATGGCACGGCACAGCATGGCACGGCACGGCATGGCACGGCACATTTGCCCATCATCCCACAGCAGATCCGGGGCAGACAGCAGGAGCTTCCCTTTCCAGCTGTTCCCGGCTCAGCCTTTCTGTGATTGAGTCATGGAGCAGGGGAGAGGGGATCCTGGGGGGGATCCTGGGGGGATCCTGGGGGAGCTCCACTGGGCCTTTATCACCTCCAGGGCTGGAGCTGCTTCCAGGGCTGGAGCACCTCTGGAGCCAGGCTGGGAGTGCTCACCTGGAGAAGATTCCAGGGAGAGCTCAGAGCCCAGGGCCCAAAGGGGCTCCAGGAGAGCTGGAGAGGGACTGGGGATGGAGGGACAGGACACAGGGAATGGCTTCCACTGCCAGAGGGCAGGGCTGGATGGGATCTTGGGCAGGAATTGTTCCCTGGGAGGGTGGGCAGGCCCTGGCACAGGGTGCCCAGAGCAGCTGTGGCTGCCCCTGGATCCCTGGCAGTGCCCAAGGCCAGGCTGGACAGGGCTTGGAACCATCTATTGTGGGAAGTGTCCCTGCCCATGGCAGGGTGGCACTGGATGAGTTTTAACATCCCTGCCAACCCAAACTATTCGGGGATCCTCTGGTCCTTCCCACACTGCAGCAGTGTCAGTGATTGCTCAGGACAGCTCTAAACACGCAGCCCCAGCTGCCAGGCGTTTGGGATGGGCAAAAAGCGTGTCCCAGGGTCCGGCCGTGCCAGGCTGTCCCCACAGCCGGCCCTCGGGGACCGTGCGGTGACCAGAGCAATTAGAAAGGGAAATAACGTGAGGAAGAGCGGAATGCCCAGCAATTTCCCGTGTGATTATCACACCTGTGGGCCTCGTTAATGAGTTCCAAGCAGACAATCAGTGTTGAGGGCTAATTACAGCCCCGGTCCCTGATGCTCCCCGGGCAGCACCGCTCCAAAGCGGCTCCCAGCCTGCGGTACCCGAGCGGTGATGGGGGCCCTGCTCCCCCTGCCTGGGGGCCAGGCCCTGGCATTGCTTGTCCCGAGGAGAAATTCCATGGGCTGAGAGCTGGGGGGCTGCTCCGGGCTGTGCCCGTGGCCCTCAGGGCTGGGGACCGTGGCGTTCGCTGGAGAATGCCAGGAATGCGGAGCAGAGCCTACAGGGAGGGGAGCCCGTGCCGCCGAACGGAGAAACCTGTTTGATTCCCCTGGAGGGCGAAACACACCCAAGTCTCCTCCTCAAAACAAGGCTTGGCTTCCCGGGGCCGGCCCTCTCGGCAGGTAAGGGCTCAGGTGTGCCACAGCCGTGCCGGGGCCGCTCGGATCCGCCGCTGCCGGGAGAGCTCCGCACCGGGAACGCACCGGGGCCGGTCCGCAGGTAGGGCTGGGCAGCTGGGGATGCTTCACCTGCCTCCCTGCCTGGGGGGCCGTGCTGGGCTGGGCTGGGCTGGGCTGTGCTGTCCTGCTGGGGGACACCCCGGGGACACCGTTCTCCATGGAAGTCCGTGGGCAGGTGCAGCTTTGCAGGGGTGTCTCGGATCAAAGCGTGGATCTGCCGCGGTGTGGGTTCTGTAGGGATGGGTTTCCTCAGAGGAGCGGGGGTGAGGCTGAGCTTTGGCTCTGGGGCTTTGTTGCACCTGTCTGATCTCAAATTCCCTCCCTGCCCATGGCCCCACATCCTGCTAAAACCCTCTGGAGTTCCTTGGGGCACGGCAGTGACCTACCGGGGACAGGTCTGGGTGTGGGCAGAGACCAGACAACGCCGTGAAAACTCCAGCCTGTGACCCCTGAGAACCTCTGGAGAGTTTTGGGGGAGCTCCAGCTCTTTCTGCCTCTCCAGCCCCTCCCTCCCAGGACTCCTGTGGGACACAGGGGGTGCAGGCAGAGATTTCTCCCTCCCTCCTGCTCTGCCTTGTTTTGTTTCTCCCTGGATCAGGGTGAAATCAGCACCCTGGGAAGGAGTGGCAGAGCTGGCACGGAGGAGAGGGCACCTCCCTCTGTCCTTGCTTCATCCGAGTCCAGGGAATGTCATCCCCATTTCCCTGTGCCACCCCCCTGCTCCAGGACAGACCCCACACAGGAGGATGAGCTGCATTCATCTGGGCAGGTTGGGAAGCAGGGATCTCCTTCCTCCTCAGCTGGATCAGGAGGTTTTGTTTAGGATATTTTATTTATTTTATTATAAACTCAGCTAATTTTATTCATCCAGCCAATGATTCAGTACGTTTCTTCCCCCAAAAATTACCAGGACTTAAGCGGAAGTCCCAATTTCCACGAGTGGCAGATTTAACTTTCTGTTACAAAAGAAGTTGTGATTTCTTGGCAAAACTTTGTGGTGTCTCTGTGATGTCATGAGGCTTCAAGGAGCTTTTGTCCTGCTTTGTCTGTGAGTTAGTGACACAAACACAAAGCTCCACCTTTGACACAAAAGCCATTTTTCCTTCCTTTTTCCTTTCATCTTTGGACATCAAGGCTCGAGGTCAGCGGTGTGTGGGTGTGGTGAACATCCTGCACATCCTTCCTTTTAAACCCAGAAATTACCTGAGCAATTAGGAATTAATTCCGTGTAATTAGAGCAGTGAAGCTGCACACCCAGGATGGTGAAAACGAATTGAGGATTTTTGGCAGTAGCAGGGGGGAGTTTTTGTGCTGGGGGTGGTCCTGCTGGGAGCTCCCAGCCTGGCAGAGCCCCGGGATGATCCCTGGGGATGGGCAGGGCTGAGTGCTGCTTTGAAGAAGTTTATGTCACACTTTCCTGACTTCAATAGCTCAAGGCTGTGCCAGCTTCAACAGGATTTGATTTTTTTTTTGGTGGAATGTGTGGTTGTGAGTGAATGAAGGGAAATTCTAATTGTGCATTTGCAGCTTTTGACACGTTGTCTGGAACGAGTCTGTGTTGCTCCTGTTCATGAGGACTGGGCAGGATTCCCCACTCCAGCTGCAGGTTTTCATCCCTTTTCCCCATATTCAGGGAAAAAGAGACCTTCACTGTCCTCAGGCCATGGAGAGAAGATCCCAAGGGAATGTGGTGCTGGCATGAGGTTCCTCAGAGCTCCTGCACAGCCCCCAGGCTCTGCTGCAGACACAAGTGGGGTCGGGACAGAGCTGCAGGATGGACATCAGCAGGAATTTCTCCATGGAAGGGGTGGGCAGGGGGGTTTGGAGTCCCTATCCCTGAGGGTGTCCAAGGAAGGCCTGGAGGTGGCACTCAGTGCTCTGGGCTGGGGACAAGGTGGGGATTGGGCACAGCTGGGATTTGATGATCCCAGAGCTCTTTTCCAGCCTCAGGGATTCTGGGGTTGTGAGTGCTTCTGGCTCATAAACCAGGCAGCCATGAGCTGTTGTGTTGCACAAGCCCAGAAGGGTGGATTTCAGGTTTGATGTAAGGTTGCCTGGATTGTTTCAATTATTGAATTCCTGATTGCTCATAGCTTGACTTTAGAAACCTCCTGGTGCTTCTTAAATATCCCCAATGTTTATGGAACAGCATCAGAGTTCAACAGTCACTGCATGGAAAAAGGGAAAGGCAGGAATACAAAGCTGGTACCTCAGAGCAGCTGAGCATTGGAATCCCAGGATGGATTGGGTTGGAAGGACCTTAAATCCCACCCAGTGCCACCCCTGCCATGGCAGGGACACCTCCCACTGTCCCAGGCTGCTCCAAGACCAAATGTCCAGCCTGGCCTTGGGCACTGCCAGGGATCCAGGGGCAGCCACAGCTGCTCTGGGCACCCTGTGCCAGGGCCTCAGGCTGGGTCTGGACTTTCAGAGGCTCCCTCAGAACCTCCCCCTCCAAACACGGAGCCCCTGAGTGCAGGAGGTGGGAGGAGACCCTCAGGTGCAGGTTGGGAGTCCCAGTGTGGAGCCCGAGGTGAAATTCCCATTGCCCCTTGTGTCCCCGAGTCAGACAGCAGGAGAGCAGTGTCCACCCTTCCCAGGAACGGGATGTGTTTCAAGTCAGAGTTCCAAAGTGAACTAAATCCAGTTTTAAGAATGCTGGCTTAAAAATGTCCCAGCCACTGGGCCCAGGTGCTGCTCCAGCAGGAGCTGCCTAGAGCTGGGGTGGATCTGGCAGGGGTTAAGGTGGATCTGGCAGGGGTTAAGGTGGATCTGGCAGGGTTCCTTCCAGCTCCTGCTGTCCCTTCTCAGCAGATCGGGTGTCGGGTGACATCAGGGCAGAGCAGGGACAAGGTTTGCATTGTGTGCCTTGGCTGGTGCAGAGAAATTTGAGTCTGTGCCCTCCTGGGAGGCACTGGGGGTCTGGACCTGCCTGCTGGGGCAGGGAACCTGTGCCAAAGGGAAAAGGAAAAGCCTCCTGCCCCTGCCCTCCTTCCCGTGTTTCCAAAAGCCAGGCTCGATGTGCTGTGTGTCACACCAAATTCCCACCTTCCACATGGAACTGGGGCCCTGGCTGGAGGCCAGAACTCTCAGCAGGCTTGAGGAGGCTCAAAGGAAGGAGGTTCAAACCTCTTGCGAGCTTTAAATACATTTTAATTTGAGGCTTGTGAAGGTCAGAACAGGCATCAATTATCCTCAGAGCAGGAGATTTTTCCGCATGACTGCCCTGGGTGCTGTTTGCAGCCGGGGCCTTCGGGTCACTGGCCAAGTTCTCCATTAGTGCCCAGTTCCTTGGGGAATGAGGGCTCTGCTGGCAGCCAGGGAGCACAGGACAGATCCTTGGGGAGCTCCAGCATGGGCTCAGCTGGTGGGAGCAGAGCCTGGAGCTGCTGCTGGATCACCTCGGGTGGGACCTGGGTCACCACGGGGCCCAGATGGGCAGGACGGGGTCACTTTGGAGTTGGGGGCATAAGTGATGCCACGTGGGCTTTGGGCTGAGGGAAATAACCCTGGTGAGGGCACAGGTTGGCATCTGTGGATGCCCTTTGTGCGAGGCACCCAGAGTTTTACTCCTTGGCCAGGAATCCCAGAGCCATGGAGGCTGGAAGGGACCTTCAAGGTCATCCAGTGCCACCAAGGCCTTGCACGGACAGGCAGCAGTGGGACCTGGGGGTTCCTGTCCCAAAAGGGTCTGACTAAGACAGGGATCAGCATGGAAAAGTGAGTGAGGAGATTGGGGCATCACATCCCAGGGCCAGGAAGCAAAACATGGAGAGCAGGAGTGCTTGAACCTGGGCTCAGTGGCTGTCCTGGCTGCATGGACAGGTCAGGAGTCTAAAGGCAGCCAGGGTGCTCCCAGGAAAGCTGGATTTATGGCATCAAAGCAGCTCCACTTCCTCTTCCCAGGGCATTCCTTCAATCCTCAGAGCTGGGTCCAACTGGGATCCAGCTCATCCCCAAAACACAGAGAGCAAGGTGCTGTTAGGCACAAAGGGGCCATTACCCCCAGTGGCCTAAAACCAGCAGGCTGCAAACTTGTTATTAACATTTAAAAGCCCCAGCTGAGCCGTCAGAAAGGAGGGTGGCTGGCAGGGAAGAGGAGCTCCCATCAGCTTTGAAAGAACAGCAAGTGTTTCATCCTCTGCAGGCTCATGACAGCTGTTTCAGTGCTTTCCATGGAAAGCAGGATCCTGCCCAATTAAGGACTGGGCTGCTGATTTCAGGCACTTGAAGAATTTATTGGGGAAGAGTTGGTGTGGCTGTGCTCGGACTCCTCAGGGGACAGGATGGGTGGGCAGGGACAGGTAACCCCCACCAGGGCCACAGCAGCTCCGCAGCCTTGGGCACAGCTGGATGTGCTCCCTCCTTCATCCCAGGACTGTGATCCAGAGGGACCACTCCCTGCGAGGGAGGAGAGAGGAGCTGGTGATGTTGGAGCTGCTGGAAAACTGCAGGGCATTGAAAGGGGCAGGGCAGGGACCCCACAGGGTGTGTGGAGGGACAGCCGGGCTGGGCTCTGCCCCAGAGCTGGGCTGGGCTCTGCCCCAGAGCTGGGCTGGGCTCTGCCCCAGAGCTGGGCTGGGCTCTGCCCCAGAGCTGGGCTGGGCTCTGCCCCAGAGCCGGGCTGGGCTCTGCCCCAGAGCCGGGCTGGGCTCTGCCCCAGAGCCCCTGAACATTGACATCCAAACAAGGTTCCAGCTCCTTTTTCCTTATTAAATAGCCTGGAATAGCTTTCATTATTTAATAGCTTGGAATGGCTTTCCTTACAGCTGGTCTAAACCATCACAGAGCTTCAGAGTGTCCTCAGTGGGACACTGCAGCCAGGCTTGGTCCCAAACCAGGGATCTCTGGCTCTCAGCAAAGTTCCCCCTGACCCCCAGGGTTTCCCAGGGGTGGGAACAACCTGTGTGTGTTGTCTTGGTGGTGTTCCATGCCTTTGGAAACAGGGATTCTGTGTTGCTTAGCATGGATTTAAGCAGCAGCTCCACTTGGAGTGAGCAGTCTCAGGACACAGTTTAATGGGATTTTGCTCCTGTGCAGATAGGACATTTATCTCTTGTGCTGGGTGGCTCATGTTGGATGCTTTGTCAGCAGGAATTAACCATTTTTATGGATCTCCTGCTGCCTGGGACATCCCAGAGCTCTGTTCCAGAGGTTGGTATCCAAAGCTGAGCACCAGTTGCATTTATCCAGCACACAAGATGAGGGATTCATTGTACCAAGGACATGAGCTGGGCCATAAATCACGGGTTATTCCAAATATCCAGAGGAACACTGGAGTATCAGCTGGCTGTTGTGTATTTGCACTGCACAGGGATGGGTGTCATGCTTAGGAATGTTTGCAGAGGGTGAGGAGCCTTGGGGGATTGTCCCCGTGGGAAGAGGAGGGGACAAGCAGCGGGCAGATCCCTGGCTGAGACAAGGCAGGGGAGGAGGCTTTCCCAAGCGGCAATGCCATGAGATCAGCACCCAGCATTCCTCCTGAGCTGTGGCTTCCTGGGAATACTGCAGGGACAGGCCCACCAGCAGGGAATAACAACGTAATCTTGGATTCTCCCAAACAGGGTTGGGCCTTTTTATTTCTGACTCGCAGAGTCATTCCAGAATCCAGGAGAGAGTTTTGGCAAGGGAAGGCTGGGGGTGGTAAAACCTGGAAGGTGTCCCTGACATGGAAGGGTTTGGAACTGGAGGAGATTTATGGTCCCATCCAACCCTAACCATTCTGGGATACAATGCCTGATTTTCTCCTGCAAAAACAAAAGCTCATCCTGCAGCTTCCATGAAAAAATTAGGAGTGAAAACAGAACCATTTCTGACAAACACAAACAGGTGCTGAATTAATCTGGGTCCTTCTCATCCCACCCGACACAAATCCCAAGGGTACTCCAGGAACCTCAGGGTTCTGTGGACTCCAGAAGGTCTGGCCCACCTGAGTGGCTCTGGGCACTTTTACAAGGTCTCCTCCACCACTTTCCTCCCAGATCTGGAGAAACACCTCGAACCTGGCATGGCTGGATTTGACTTCTCCTGTCCTTGGTGCTGCAGGTTCACGGATGGGGAGAAATGCCAGCTCTGGTACAAGGCCAGAGTCTCCCCATCCTCTGGGCACCGTGGCTGTGCTGTCCTCTCCCCACGCCTGCCAAGTTTTTATACCACAACTGATATTTTGTTTATTCCCTTTTCCATTTCTTGCAGGGGCTTGTTGGCCGTGAGCAGTGGCAGCAGGGGAAGGTGCTGCTGAGACCATGATGTCCCTGGGTGTCACTAAAGGTAATTCCTTCCTCTCCTGGTTCTCCTCTGTTTCCTCTGCCCAGCTGGAGCTGCTGGAAGGTCTCTGCTGGGACAGGCTGCCGGGAAGGTGTTCCACTGAGGTGTGGAAACCCTGCACGAACCTCTGTGACCAGCGGGGTGCTGATCCGGAGGTCTGGACAGCCATGTCTCCATCTTCCATCAGAGCTGTGAAAGGCTCACCCCGTGTTGGAATCTCAGAGAGAGAGGAGAGGGCTCCATGCGGGGCTGGATCCCACCTGCCCCGGGGTCCTGGGAGTCCTCCCCTCGCTCTCCCTGTCCTCCCAGGAGGGCTGATCCCGCCCACGGAGGAGGATCGCCGCAGGATCATCCGGCAGATGAAGGTTCGCACCACCCTGCGAGGGGACAAGAGCTGGATCCAGCACCACAACTCCGACTCGGACGAGGAGAAGAGCAGCCCCCTGTAAGAACATCTCCTTCTCCTTCCCTTTGCATCACCAGAATTCCCTGAGGTGGAGGGGACCCGTCAGAATCTTTGATCCAACCCCAGCCCTGCACAGACACCCCAGCGATCCCACCCTGTGCCCGAGGGCGTTGTCCTGGAGCTCTGGGTTCTCCAGACACCTCCAGCTGCACAAAATGTGCTGTGACAAGTTTTGGGGTCCCCGTGGTGCTGGGCAGTGACACTGCCAAAGGAATTGCTGCTCCTGTTCATTTCTGGTAAATGCAGGGTAGGGAGAAGCTCGGGCAAATGTCTCCTGCTGGAGCTGGAATTCAGCAGCACAGACACGTTGGAAGTCTCAGGAGAGCTCCAGAGTTTTGTGAAGCCAGATTGTGCTTCAGCATCTTGGAGTGACAAACTCGGGGCAGGCCTGGATGGAGGGAGTTTAGGATGGAAGAGGCAGGAGATCAAACAGTTCCCTCGGTGTCACACAGTGCCCTGTGCCAGGGAACACCAGTCTGTTCCAGCTCCTCTTTATTTGGGAACAAACCCAACTCCAAATCCCTCTTCTCCTGCGCTCCCTCCAAACCCGTCGTAGCCGTGTTCAGCGTTTAGTTAACCACATCCTTGTGTTTCCTGTTCCCTCAGGTCTGGCCAGGCTGGTGGGGGTCCCCCAGCCCCCAAACCCACTGCTCCCCAGCAGGACAGGTAATTCCAGGGGCCCATCCTGCTCCTTCCCTGCTCTGCTGTCTCCTGGGGTTGGTGCCAGCTCTCGCTCTGTGCCCTCCTCACCTCCTACTGCCAGCACAGGTCTGGGGACAGCCCTGCTCACGGTGATGTCTCACCCTGGAGAGAGCATGGGTTGGCTCCCCAGGGGTCCAGTGGGATGGAGGGATGACTAATTCAGAGGAATGGAGCCTTTGAGCCCCTGATCCCAAAGGCTGGGCTGGGACATCAGCTGCTGTGCTGGTGCAGCCCCTCAGTGCTCCAAGCAGGGGCTTCTCAGGGCAGGGGGAGCCCTGGGTGGGGCTGGGTTTGGTTCAGAGCACAAGGGGTCTCCAGGAATTCAGGAGCTTGTAGGAATACCCTGAAATACCAAACTCTTGGGAAGGGCCTGGCCCTGTGTGGGAGCTCTGCCCTCTGCCATGAGCACTTCCCTGCTTCCCTTTGCCTGTGCCAGATGTCCCCACTGCTGGTCAGACAGTGCTCTCCAGAGGAGCCACGCTGTGCTCCCTCCCTGGGAATGCACCCTCAGAGGAGCTGGAGTGGAGGTGCTGCTCTCCAGTGGTAAAATAATCAGGATCTGCAGCACATCTGATTTCCCCCTTCTGTGCCACCAGCCTGGGGAGTTAATGTAGGGCCAGAGAACACTGCCAGCATGGCTAATATTAATTAAAAAATTATCACTCTAAAATTCACTTCCCCTATCAAGAATCCTTTATAGAGCTTGTTCTGATGATTACCATTTTAAAACATCCCTCCAGGATCAATGCAGCTCTGGAATCCCTCTAGGGCTGCTTAGCTGGATTTTTGCTGTGACATCCACGTGGACATTCCCCTTCAATCCTGGTGCTGCTGCTGTTGTTTTCCCCATGTTTTTTACTCCCTGATGTCTGTTCTTTGCACAGGTCCTCTGCCTCCAAGCCCCAGTCCGGATACCTCATCAGGTGGGTGTGGAATGGGAGAGATCTGGGCTGCAGGGGGAGGAGAACTGGATCAGGAGCAAAAAGCAGGAAAAATGTTCCCTGCTGGGTTCTATTAGCTGGGCACATCCCAGTGCTCAGAGTCAAGAGCCAGTCCTCTTGTTTCACCGGTGGTTTGAACTTGGCTCCAAACATTTTCCAACCAAAAACTGAAGATGCCCTTCCCTGTCCAGGGGTGTGTTCACCAGGACCATCGATAAGAGCTCATCTGTGCCCGATTCTTCAGCTCCCAGTCAAGCACAGAAAAAGTAGGAGTGTATCCCCCCCATCCCCTCCTAAAAAGGAGACAAATGCTGCCCTTCCACTGAGCAGCACTCCCTGAAATCAGAGTGGGGATATTTGGGGTGACGCTGATTTCCCCCTTCCTGTGGAGCTCCCCTGGGGAAGGAGGGGGGAGGGATGGGAAGGTCACATTCCCAGGCCTGGTTTGTGTCCCCTCAGCACCTCCCTGAAGGGACAGAACCGCTCCCCCTCCGGATACAGGATGACCACAGAGGACTACAAGAAACTGTGAGTGTGCAAAGGAAGCAGCTCCTCCTGCCCCTGCTCAGGGTGAGCCCCAGGAATGCTCCTGGAGCTTCCAGAGCTTCCACTGGAAACTCCAGTGGTTCCCAGGGCCACCTCTCTGTGGGCCAGGAGATGCTCCTTGAGCTGACACCACCCTTTGTAAGGAGGGGATTTTCTCACCAGGCAGGAATTGAGGGTGCATCCTGGGAGCTGGCTTTGGAGCATTCCTGAAGCCTGGAGAAAGGGGGTTCCTTGTGGCAGAGCAGCACTGTGGGCATTTCCTGCCCAGCTTTTTGTGTCCCAGAGCGTGGCTCTGATCCAAAATGGGGTTGGGGCCTCTGGACTAAGGAAAAAAGTCCTTCAGGGACATGTGCACCCCTATGGAAAATACAGGTGTCTTCCAGGGCCTGAACCATGCCCTTGGATTCACTTGTGTTTGGCTCCTGCTGCCTCTGCCCCAGCCACAGCAGCAGTTCCCTGACCCTGGCTCTCCCTTCCCTCCCCATCCCAGAGCTCCGTACAACGTCCGGCAGAAATCCATGGATGGGGATGAGGAGGATGTGCCTTTTTCTCCGGCTGAGCACCAGAAGAGGTGAGGCCTGGAGGTGCCTCCGTGTTCCTGCAGGGACAGTGACAAGTTGTGTTCCATCCTGGAGGGTTGGTGGACCTGGGCATGGATCGGGGCTGGGTGCAATCCGAGGATAATCACAGCTCTCCCTTCTCCCAGCCCGGCTCTGCCCAGGGGCCACCACGCTCCCAACAAAACATCATTAAAATCCTGACGTGATCCAGCCTGACAGCACGGCCCAATTAACCAGGCAGCTGGGAAGGGCTGTGGAATCCATGGGCTGCGTTGTGTCCCTGGGAAAGATGGGGATGCACAAACAGGCAGGAGGGAAGAGCCCAGCTCCCCCCACTGCGGGTGTGCCCCGGAGCTGGGATCACTCCAGGACTGGCACCCGAGGCCACCTCCAGGCAGGGCTGTCCCTCTGCTATTGGGAATAGAATCAGAGAATCATCCTGGAATGGTTGGGGTGGAAGAGGCCTCAAAGCTCATCCAGTCCCATCCTTGCCATGGGCAGGGACACCTTCCACTGTCCCAGGGTGCTCCAAGCCCTGTCCACCCTGGCCAGGGACACTTCCAGGGATGGGGCACAGGACATGGACAGGAACAGGTCTGGCCTCTCTGCTGCAGCCTCGTTGTTTTTGATGGAGTTTCTGAGGACCCTTTTCTTCAGCTGCAAGACTTGTACAAAGGAAAACTTGGTCAATGTGCCCTGGAATCCAACCACTAAAGAGCTGAAGAGGGACTTTAGATAAGGGATGGAGGGACAGGACACAGGGAATGGCTTCCCACTGCCAGAGGGTGGGGATGGATGGGATATTGGGAAGGAATTGTTCCCTGGGAGGGAGGGCAGGCCCTGGCACAGGGTGCCCAGAGCAGCTGTGGCTGCCCCTGGATCCCTGGAAGTGATCCCTTCTCCCTTGGGACACGTGGTAGTACCAAGGCCAGTGCAGACATGCCATGGAGTGTGTCAGCCACAGAGCCCATGTCCCATTTTTCTGTCCATGGAATCCAGTATTGCAACAGTCCAAGTCTGCAATGGATTGTCCAGCCCTGGCACAGCTGCCCAGGGCAATGGTGGAGTCCCCATCCCTGGAAGTGTTCAAAAAACCTACGGCTGTGGCCCTTGAGGACGTGGGTTAGCGTGACCGTGGTGGTGGTGCTGGTTGACGATTGCACTGGGTGATTTTAAAGGCCTTTTCTCACCTTAACCATTCCACGATTCCGTGAAATCTGCTCCCCAGAGCACAGGAGTCCTGTCAGGGTTAGCCCCAGCCTCCAGTGGGTTGTTGTTTGCCCGTCCAAGGCTCCAGCCAGGAGTGCCAGGATGAGCAGGATGCGAGCCCTGCCCTCCCTCTCTCCCTCCCCCAGGACAGAGGCTGCCAACAGTGTCCTGCGGCGCTCCGCCGGCCGCCAGCGCGCCTACGTCCTGTCCGCAGCCAAGAAGAGCAACGGGTGAGCGTCCAGAGGCTGGGAAGGGACAGGAGCCAGGGAAGGGAAGGATGCTGGAGGTGAAGGGAACCTCTCCAACACAGCAGCCAAGGACGGGCCACAAAGATGCTTCAAGGGCTGGAACTCCTTCCCTACAAAGAAAGAGCTGGGGGTGCTCACCTGGAGAAGGGAAGGATCCAGGGAGAGCTCAGAGCCCCTGCCAGGGCCTAAAGGGGCTCCAGGAGAGCTGGAGAGGGGCTGGGGACAAGGGCTGGAGGGACAGGACACAGGGAATGGCTCCCCACTGCCAGAGGGCAGGGCTGGATGGGAGATTGGGAAGGAATTGTTCCCTGGCAGGGTGGGCAGGCCCTGGCACAGGGTGCCCAGAGCAGCTGTGGCTGCCCCTGGATCCCTGGCAGTGCCCAAGGCCAGGTTGGACATTGGGGCTTGGAGCAGCCTGGGACAGTGGAAGGTGCCCCTGCCCATGGCAGGGGGTGGGGCTGGATGTGCTTTAAGGTCCTTCCAACCCGAATCTTTCCATGATTCCATGGTATCTGCAGGTTTCTGCAGAGCTGGGAAATCCTCCAAGTATTCCTTACTGAGAGGGATGATATTTCTGGAAGAGAAAATCCATGGGAGTCCCATTTTTCAGCCTCAGTCCTTCAGCTGCTCTCTGCAGTTCTGTTGTATTATTTCATTGGGAGCTTGCCCAGGTGTGATAGCCCTGGTCGGGGCCAGCTCTGCCCAGAGGGGTGACAGGACCTTGCACACCTGGGGCAGGGTCCTGGGGGGCTCTGCCCCTGCCCAGGGAGTGTCTTTCCCTCCAATCCTTCAACTGCTCCTTAATCCTTCCTCCACAGCAGCCCAACACAGGAATTCCCACCCCTGTTTGCCAAGAGGTAGGTGCTGGACCTCAGGGAGCACTGCTGGGATTGGGTGCATGTACGAGGTTGGGATAGCAGATCCCGGGAGTTTCACAGCAGAGGGAGAACAATTCCTTAAAGAGGATGCTGGGAGTTGGATCCCGCTGGTTTTGGGGGAGAAATGGTGTTGGAAACGCTGGGAATACAATCCTGATGGTGCTTTGGGCCATGGGCAACCTGAAACTGGGGAGACTCAGTCACAGCCTTCCTGTTTCCTGGGAAGCTGCTCCAGGAGAACACTCCTCAAGCATCTCCCTCCCAGGGCTCTCAGTGGGACAGGGAAACGTGCCCAGGGCTCCCTCTGGAATCCAGGAACTCAGCTGATGCTGTGTGAGGAAAATCCCACTGACCTGACTGCATTCTGCCCCTTGGGATGCTCAGCAGGAACACAGGGAGCAGGGATAACCAGGAAACAGGGAAAACATGGCTGGGGGAAAACAGGGATAAACTGCCTGGAAAGCCACAGAAAAGAGGAAATGATGTGACATTTATCTCTTTCTCCCTGTGGAAAGAATTGAGATAGAAGAGGAGGAAGGACAGCAGAGGAGGAGTTCAGCTGTGCTGGGTTCATCCAGGTTTACTCCGGATGGCAGCAGGTATTCATTCCTCAGTGTGGGATGTCTGATCCCAGGGCTTTGCCTCCTTTGGGGATAACTGCATTTATCAGCTGTGCAAACACAACCAGATGTGGAGGGGTTGCAGAGGAGACCTTCCACGAAACCCTGGGGATAGAAACAGCTCCAGCTGGGATAAATGGGAAAAATCAGCTCCTAAACCCAAGTATTCTAGCAGAAGGGCAGATGTGAGTGACAGCAGTGCCACAGAGCACAGGGACACCGCTCAGGAGGCAACACAGGAGCTGTGGGCACAAAGCAGCATTTGTGCTCCCATGGCAGAAGCTCCTAAAAATCACCTGGGTTAATGTTTTGATAATTTGGTTTTTTGTTGTTGGTTTTTTTGTTGGGTTTTTTTTGTTTGTTTGTTTTTTGGGGGGTTTTTTGGTTTGATTTTGGTTTGTTTTTTTTGTCAGTGCTAATGGGCTAAAAAAAAGCAGCCCTGGGCCTTCTTGGGATGAGCCAAAGCCAGCAGCAGCCTCTCCCTCCAGGTAAGAGTTCCAGCACAGCCAGGAAGGGTGGGACAGTTTGGGCTGAAGGTCAGAGACCTCTGTGGGCACCACTCTGGGACAGGGGAGGAACCAAATCCATCTTTCCATGGGAAACCTTTCCTGGATGCAGAGGGCTCTTAATAAAGGTTTTATGGCTGAAATCCGTGTTATGTCCTGCCAGGATCTGACAACATTCTGATAGAAGGGCTCAAAACCCAAAAGGAAAAAACCCAAACTCAGAATCCTGGAATGCTTTGGGTTGGAAGGACTTTAAAGCCCATCCAGTCCCCCCCCCTGTGGGCAGGGACACCTTCCACTCTATCCCAGGATGCTCCAAGCCCCATCCAGCTGAGCCCTTTCTTGCCAAACAGGTGTAAGGGAATACTTTTCAGTTGTTTGCCAACGTTTTTGACTGAATTCATGCCTGGAGTACACAATAGGTGGAATAGTTCTCACTGCAAGCAGCACTTTGTCTGCTGCCCTTGTCCTGGTGCTTTCACTGGTGTGTCACTGCAGAAAGTGGAAATTCCTGGCAAAATCAGTGCTTTTAATTTCAAACTTGCTTCTGAGAAGATGACTTTGCCAGTAAATGGATTGAGAAGAGTGATGATTCGTTCCCATTTTCTTCATTCCCATAAGGAACACTCCAGTGCAGGGTGGATTTGCTGCAGTTGGAGCTGGTTTGACCAGGAATGACCATTTTGTCCTTTGTCCTCTCTTGCAGCCCCGAACCAGGCAGCAGCAGCCAAACATCCCCATCCCTGAGTGACA
Source organism: Nicator chloris (assembly GCA_013400495.1). Taxonomy (NCBI): domain Eukaryota; kingdom Metazoa; phylum Chordata; class Aves; order Passeriformes; family Pycnonotidae; genus Nicator; species Nicator chloris. The sequence goes on from WAAE01004548.1 coordinate 191,395, forward strand.
CTCCGGGGAAAATCCCCACTTCTGCTGAAGTCAGGTGGGTCTGGAGGCCCTGCAGCAGCCTCAGGATCCCCTCAGGGCAGGATGGGGAATTCAGCTCTGCCTGGGGGGATTCCCTGGAGACACAAAATCCTCCAGGACACAGAGCAGCACAGAACAGCAAACACCACACAGGGAATTCCAGGGAAGGGGCAAAAGCATCGGGGAGGAAACATTGCCAGATGGAAGCCAAGGGCCCCCACAGTTTGAACATTGCCCAGCTCTGTGCTGGGAATCTGAATCCAAACCTGCAGCCCTCTCCATCGCTCAGCTGATCATTTTCCCTTGGATTTTTCCCCCTTCCTGCCCTGTTTGTAGCTCACATCCAACACCTTCCCGTGCAGCGCCTGTGGCTCCTCATCTCCCTCCCTCACGCTCCTCCTGTTTTCCCTGCAGGAATGGTGAGGACAGACAGGCCCTGAATGGGAAGTTCTCCTTGGAAATGGTGTCCCAGCGTGGGCATGGGTAAGGATTGGGCAGGGGCTGCTCTGTGCTGCTGGACCAAGGCCTGACCCTGGATTTGCTTGGGAATAGCAGCTCCCTGCTCCTGGTGTCCCCCAGCCCTGGGCCGGGCTGCACTCCAAGAGCAGCATCTGCTGGCAAAGCTGCAGCCTGGCAGAGATCTCCTCTCTTCCCTCCCTCCTCTGGGATTCTCCTCCCTGCCTTGATCCCTGAACACTCCACTCCCTGCATTTCACTTCATTTTGCTGCTCTGTTTGCCTCCCACTGCCATTCCCTGGAGCTAAAGGGCCTCCAAGGGCTGTGCTGGTCCCTGGTGGCTCCTGCTGCTGTTGGTCCATGGTTCCATGATCTGCAGTCAGGCCCACTGGGCTCAGGAATGCATCCCAGCCCATCCTGATGGAGAGATTTAACCCTGTTTTGTTCTCCAACCAAATATCAGCAGATTTTCCTAGGATGATACATTCCAAATGCTGACAAGTCCCATTTTCACTGGAATTTGCCTTTTTCTAGTGATGAAGCTCTGAAGGAAAAGCCGGAGAGGTTCCCATGGGATGAAGGGGTGCCCAGAGCCACCCAGGCTCCCACGAATGGAAGGTAGAGTCACTGTGGGATTCCTGACCTGGGCACTGCACAATCCATAAAATGCTGTTCTGGAGCTGGCTGGAATCTTGGAATGGATATCTACTGATGGAAAAACAGATTCCATCTGAGCTTTGTAGAACTGCTTTCTCCTCTATGAACTGCATGGGAAAGACACTGTAGAACAATCCTCAAGTTGTGTCTCTTTTCCAGATTTCCTGAGCTCACAGAGGCCAACAATGGACTTTACCCCCCAGAGTAAGTGGAAAATTCCCTTTTTCTCCTTCATTTAAGAGTGGAGGTGGGAGAGGGGTTTCTCCTGACCTGGGACTGCCCTGTGGATGAGTTCTGGGAGCAGCCCTTACAGAGGCAGGTGGGCCTGACCCAGCAGCTCAAAAGGCCTGGGATCTTCCAGCTGCTTTCCTCACATGAGGACGAGCAGGTAGGATTTGGGGCTCAGCCCTTCAGGAAGTTCCCAGAGCTAAGCAGGAGGGAGGCAGAGATGTTCCACTGGAGCCAGGAAAACTTCGTGGTGGATATTTTTGCTTCTTGGTGTTCTCCCCTTGCTGAGCTTCCCGCTGGGATCAACCCTTTTCTCTTCCAGATCCAGCTCTGGTTCCTGGGACAGACCTGGGGATGCTCCGGAGAAGCTGCTCCGTCCCTCTGAGCCCTCCCAGGGTGACACCAGGTGTGACCCTGCACAGCTCCTGGGGCTGGCACCCTCTGCTTCCAGGGGGAGCTGGGTTGGGAATAAGCAATTTGTCCAGAGTAGAGCTGGGGTTAGAATCCAAACTGGGACACAAAGCAGCTGGAAAAGGAAAATCCTGTGCGGGTAGACAGTGGGAACAGCATCTTTCTGTTCACTGTTATACAACTCCTTCCTAGAGAGGCAGCCTGGGAATTCAGGAGGAATTTCTTCCTGGAAAGGGTGGTCAGGCATTGGCAGGGGCTGCCCAGGGAGGTTTGGAGTCCCCATGCCTGGGGGTGTCCAAGGAAGGCCTGGAGGTGGCACTCAGTGCTCTGGGCTGGGGACAAGGTGGGGATTGGGCACAGGGTGGACTCGATGATCCCAGAGGGGTTTTTCAGCCACTGGGATTCTGGGAGCAGATCCAGCAGCTTTAGCACTGCCTTTAGTGCCTCCATCCCACATGATTTTAGAGCCTTTGCTCCCCTGACATTGCCTGGGGTGCAGAGTCAGGGAGGAATTCCTGCTGTTGGCAGCACTGATCTCCCTGGAGCTGCTTCCCTCCCTTGTCCATTATTTTGGGATTCATTTCCATGTATTGGCCCAACAAAGGCCTTGAGGTGAGCAGATTTCAGGGCCACGTTGGGTGGGTCTTGGACCAGCCTGGGATAGTGGAAGGTGTCCCTGCCCATGGCAGGGGGTGGGACTGGATGAGCTCTAAGGTCCCTTCCCAGCCAAACCTTTCCATGATTCCTGGATTCTCTGGAATGATTTCAGCCCCCTGAGCTGAGGTTAGAAGCTCCCACGGCCTGGAGCTGCTGCGGGTGATGCAGCAATGTCTTCCCCAGAGTAACTCATACTGTGCTTTGTCCAGGTGCTCCATCCTGGGGCAGGACAGGAAATTCCTATATGGAGATGTGTGGGAATTGAATCCCAGTGACTGCCTCAGTTCCACCACCAGCCTGTCCTCTTGGTTAGGATGGAAAATGGGGTTTTCTGAGGGAAAATCAGTTCTCTGAGACAATTCTTTCCTGTTTCTTGGGCTGATACAAAGGGCAGTGTTGATGTTCCATACAAATCCCCTGGAGACTTTTGGAAGCTCTAAATTCCCCTGTTTTTTTGTCAGGTCAGCCTTGCAGTCTGATGTCCCTTTTCCTCCCACTGAGAGAACCCCTGTGCACATCGAGGACACAGAATTTTCCTTTAAAAGGTAAGAGCAGGGTGAATTTAGTGGGTGTAGGAATGATCCTGAGGATTAAGGGAAACCTGAATAGGCAGTTACAGAAAGAGGCTCCTTCTCCTGCTTTTTCCCAAGGATGGAGATAACTGAGGTTTAAATAAACCAAGAGCTTTGTGTTGTATCCCCCTCCATCTCCTTTGAGACCTGCCAAGCACTCCAGATTTTTCCCCCTTTTGTGTTCTCAGTGGGGTTCAGTCGCTCCCCTTTAATTCCCTGATAATCCAGAGATGCTGGAGCAGCAGCACAGAGCTGGAAGCAGCTGGCATACAGGGACATGGCCTGTCCTAGAGAAAAGCGCCAGTGCAGGCTGGCACAAGCCTGGCCTGGTGAGCAAACCCAGTTTTTAGGGATGTGATGGGTGTTTGCTCTGGTTTCCAGGTCTGTCTTGGGCTATGAGGAGAGGAGCAGCTCCAAGAATCCTGAGGGCCCATCCCACCACCAGCCCTACTGGGATGAGACCAGGTGAGGACTGGGGGGACTGGGGCGTTTTGGGCCTGGTGACCTGGGGCGTTTTGGGCTTGGTGACCTGGGGCGTTTTGGGCTTGGTGACCTGGGGCGTTTTGGGCTTGGTGACCTGGGGCGTTTTGGGCTTGGTGACCTGGGGCGTTTTGGGCTTGGTGACCTGGGGCGTTTTGGGCTTGGTGACCTGGGGCGTTTTGGGCTTGGTGACCTGGGGCGTTTTGGGCTTGGTGACCTGGGGCGTTTTGGGCCTGGTGACCTGGGGCGTTTTGGGGCCGGTGACGTGGGGCCTTTGGGGCCGGGTGGCCTGGGGCATTTTGGGCCTGGTGCCGTGAGGCCTTTGGGGCCGGGTGACGTGGGGCGTTTTGGGGCCGGGTGATGTGGGGCCTTTGGGGCCGGGTGACGTGGGGCCTTTGGAATGGCTCTGGCCAAACTGGCTCCTGCTCCTCTCCAGGGAATGGGTGTCTGCCCATCCCAGCATAGATTTTCCCAATCCTGGATCTCTGGTTTAGGTTTCTGGACTCAGCCAGACTCACTGAGAGGGGCCAAGGAGCTCCTGGCTATGACACCCCCCCAGAGCCCCCCAGGCTGAAGGATCCCACTGAGCCCAGCAGGGCTGGGTAAGGAATGGGATATTCTCCCTGCCTTCTCCAAGGGATGAGGGGTCATTCCTTGGGCATCTTCCTCCCTGCTGATAAATGTCCTCCCAGGTTCTCCTTTTCATAGAATCCTGGAATTGTTAAGGTTGGAAAAGACTTCTCGGATTAAGTCCAAGCATCAGCCATCACCATCACCATGTTCAGCACTAACCCATGTCCTCAAGTGCCACATCCACACATTTCCTGAACATTTCCAGGGCTTGACAACACTTTCCATGAAGAATTTTTTCCCAATATCCAACCTAAACCTCCTCTAGTGCAACTTGGGGCCTTTTTGTGCCTGATTCTGGTGCTGCTTCTACTGCATGAACCTTTTACCATGGTTTTCTAGGAAAACCTGGGAGAAAAGATCCTTCTTAGCTGGAGCCATCAAACCCTGTTGGCTGGACTGTTAGGAGTTGCTTCCTTGACTTTAAATTTGGGAGCAGAGGGTCTCTAGGGAGAGACAATAAGGAATAAAATTTGGCATTAGGCTCCCTGGCAACACTGGGTCTGGTTTTGAACTTCCCCAGTCGGGGTGGGTGTCCACATGGAAGGACTTTATGGACTGATTTCCTTTCTTTTGTCCATATTTTCTGCCTAAATTGGAAGAGCTGATGCTCTTAGTTAAACTGGGATCCCTCCAAGGTGTGTCAGTGAGAACACCTTGGAATCAGAGGGTGACCAGAGTGTTCCTCTCCCCAGGTCTGAGCTGCACTCCCAGGACACTGCTGGGAGCAGGGACAGGGACATGGGAATGTCATCCTGTGTGCAGAGTGAGGAAACCACTGCAAGAAGGCAAGAGAAATAATGGGACTCCTGGTGGGAGGACGTGGGGAATTTGCTTCGGGGGGCTCTGGAGGAGGCACTAAAGGTGCTGTGGTTGGGGTCCTTCCTCTCAGCTCTGTTTCTTCAAAGGTCTGGATTTTCCATCTGTTTTTTTTCACATCACTCTTGGTTATTTGAGGACTTGGGTTAGTGCTGGGTGGTTGTATTTGATGATCTAAGAGGGCTTTTCCAACCTAAACAATTCCGTGATTCTATCATCTGGCATGTTTCCATGCAGGGATATTGCACTTTTTTTTTTTTTCTTGAGGCAGGAGATTCTCCAGGGGCTGCATCTCCCTCCCACAAGGAATTCTGTGCTCAGGGTGCTTCCACAGACTGTAAAGGTCTCATGTCTTGGCAGGTCCAGCTCTGTTCCTGGAGGAAGCAGCATCCCAGCTCCAGAAATTCCACATGCAAAGGAGCCTGAACCACGCCAGGACAGGTACAGAGCCAGGGCAACAGGACATCCCTCACACACCTCCCATTCTCCTTCCTGGCCTGTCCCAAGGCATCCAAATGCTTATTTCCTGGCTTAGGGAATTCAGGAACCAATACAGGCTCTGCCAGTGTCACCTTTCACCCTGGAAGGAGCAGAGCACTGCAGGGATCTCCCACAGGAATTGTTGCAGCTCAGCATCAGAAGGATGTGGAGCTGCTGGAGAGAGTCCAGAGGAGGCCACGGAGCTGCTCTGAGGCCTGGAGCCCCTCTGGAGCCAGGCTGGGAAGCTTGGGATGAGAAGAGAAGGCTCCAGGGGGAGCTCAGAGGCCCTTCCAGGGCCTAAAGGGGCTTCAGGAGAGCTGGAGAGGGACTGGGGACAAGGGATGGAGAGGCAGGGCACAGGGAATGGCTTCCCACTGCCAGAGGGCAGGGATGGATGGGATATTGGAGGAAGAATTAGAATATAGATATAGAAGGAATTCCTGGCTGTGAGGGTGGGCAGGCCCTGGCACAGGGTGGCCAGAGCAGCTGTGGCTGCCCCTGGATCCCTGGAAGTGTCCAAGGCCAGGTTGCACAGGGCTTGGAGCACCCTGGGACAGTGGAAGGTGCCCCTGCCCATGGCAGGGGTGAAATTGGGATGAACTTGGAGGTCCCTCCCAACCCAGCCCATTCTGGAATTCCACGATCCTTTGATTCTATTAACACCAAGGTGTCCCAGTTCTCCCTGTTCCCTGTAGGAAGTGGCAGGATCCACCCTCAGCAGATCCTGAACACTCATGTGAGCTACTCAGGGCAAAGACACCCCTTGGCTTTATGGTCAAACTGGTTTTAATTCTTCAGCAGGCCTGACTTCAGCTCCCAGGAGAGTGTTCCCAGTGGCCGTGAGTCCCAGCCCCCCATGTCCCTGTTCCAAGACCGCCAGTCCTTTGGAGGCTCCATGCCCAGCCACAGGATTCCAGCCTACGTAGACAGCCAGGTGTTCAGCACCAGGAGGTGAGGATTTGGGATGGGGGTTTGGGGCTGAGGGGTTTAGGATGCAGAGACAGGGCAAGCTGCTAGCATGGAACCCCTTCCACTATCCCAGGCTGCTCCAAGCCCCATCCAGCCTGGCCTTGGACACTTCCAAGAATGGGGCAGCCACAGCTTCTCCAGGCAATCCGTTTGGGAATGCTTTGGCTTTGCTCAGGTGTTAGGTTTGGAGCCTGCTCTCTCTGCGGAGCACAGAACCGGCACAGGGGAAATGGGCAGAGCCTGGGGAAATGCATGATGGAATCATGGAGCCCTCATAGCTGGAAAAGGCCTCTGTGATCACCAGCTGTCAATCCAGTGCTGTCACATGGTCACCACCAAGCCACAGCCTCAAGTGCCACATCCACACATTTTCTGGACACTTCTGGGGATGGGGATTTCACCGCTGTGGCAGAACGCCAGCAGTGACTGTGAGCCCAGTGTGGGGACTCCAGAGACTCGTGCTGCCCTGTGCTCAGGGCTTTGTGTCTCCTCCCCAGGCCCAGCTCGGATCCCAAAGGGAACGTTTATTCTGGCAGCAGCAGCCCCAGGAGCAGCTGGTATGACAGTGCCAGGGGGCACGGGGACTTCAGTCCCCCTACAGGACGGTGAGTCCAGGGCTGGCATCCCAGCTTCCCAAACCAAGGAACATCCCACTTCCACACTCACTCAGTATCCAGTTGTCCTGATCCACTTGCTGATTCCCTGGATGTGAGCAGGTGTTGGGTGTGCCATAGCTGTGGGGTGGGAGGGGTCAGTGCCCAGCAGGGAGATTCCAGCTGAGATTCCCACCCCATGTGAGGATCCCTGAGGTGCCCAAACTCAGAGCTTGAGACTGTTCCACTTCCTCTCCCCAGCCACGACTCCCTTCCCAGAGATCCCACCATGCCCATGTCCCAGAGAAGCCACAGGGTGCCGTTCTACATGGACAGCTTAAACTGTAACAGTACCAGGTAAACGGGGAGTCACCAGGGCTCCGAGGGAAATTTCCCAGAAATTAATGGAATAGGAGCCAGCAGGCAAAGCCAAGAGCTGAGAGAGGGAGGATTGGTTTGCAGGCAGTGGATGCATGATCTATAGGCATAGACCAGCTCTTAAACCATTCCTAGTTAAGCTGCCTAGCAGAGGGTCTGGGATACATCCAGAAAAATCTCTGGAGATTTTTCACTGTGTGGGAGACCAGAAGAGAGGGACAGGAGAATGGGAGCTGCTTCCTGGCCAGGAGTTGGCCTTTGCTACAGGAAGACAGAGATCAGAGCAAAGAGAGAGGGTCACTGTCCCCAGAATGTCAGTGGTTAAATGACTGCTCCCAGGACAAAGCTGTTGGAAGGGGAGGAGGTATCCAGTATGGAATACCATTATCCTGGGCCCCCTGCAGTCCCTCCTGGCAGTGCCAGCCCGTCCATGTGCTGTCTGATGCCCCATGCAGCCACCAGTGCAAGGCTGAGGGCTGGATCTGTAACAAGGAGTAGTTGTGGGGGTGAAGGGGAGGCACAAGATCCTTGGATTGGCTCCAGGAAAGGTCAGCCTCATTCCAGGTCTCATTTCTGAGCAGATGGACAGAGCTGTTTTCCATAGTTTTGTTGCATTCTTCCTTCAAATTACTGAGTTGGGGACAGTTCCATTGGCTTTGGGAATGTTCTCATCTCCTGTAATTTCTCCTGTGCCCTTTCTCCCCGTGGCTGCTCCCAGTCAGGCTCCCACTCACTCAGCCCATCCTCATTGGAAGATCTCGTTGGATCTTCTGTCTCGTGGCCTGACAAGTGAGACTTCCCCAAATCCCTTCTCCTGGGAAGCAGTCCTGTCCTGTGGCAGATGTAGAAGGAGAAGGGGATTGGTTTGGTCCATGACAAGGTCTAGCAAAGGGCTGTGCTGTCCATCTGCCCTCCCAGCAGTGGCAGCCGTTCTCCTGGTGGCCAGTTTGGATCCTGCCATAGTTCACAGACTTTTTCCTCTCTCCACAGGCTCCTCTCCAGTTCCAGTGAGAGGCTCTGCAGCTCCCACCACGGCTCCGGGTACCAGCCTGACTCCAGCACTGCTGGGTGAGCAACCCAGGGGGGCACAATCCCCTCGCTGCGGGATGGGGCCATCCTGCTTGGTGAGGAATTCCAGCTTTGGCACCTGGTTGGTGTCACCCACTGTGGCCAGCAGGGTCAGGCAGTGACTGTCCTCCTGTGCTGGGTACTGGTGAGGTCCCACATGGAATCCAGGGGTCAGTGCTGGGCCCCTCAGGACAAGGCAGACCCTGAGGGGCTGGAGCATGTCCAGAGAAGGGAAGGGAACTGGGGAGGCAACTGGAGCCCCAGGAGGAGTTGAGGGAGCTGGGAAGGGGCTCAGCCTGGAGAAAAAGATGCTCAAGGGGGACCCTGTGGCTCTGCACAACTCCCTGACAGGAGGGGACAGCTGTGGGGGGTCGGGCTCTGCTCCAGGGAACAGGGACAGGAGCAGAGGGAACGGCCTCAGGCTGGGCCAGGGGAAGTTGAGGTTGGTGGTGGAAGTATTCAGAAAATGTGTGGATGTAACACTTGGAAACATGGTTTGTTGGTGACCATGGTGGTGGCACTAACTGATGGCTGGATTTGATGATGTTAAAGGTCTTTTTCAACATTAATGATTCCGTGATTTCATGATGTAGAAAGAGCCTGTGCTCAGTTTAAGGAAAATAAAGAGGTTTCTTTCCTTAGCCATGACAGGGCTTAGTGTGAGAAAGGAAGACTAATCCCAGCTTTTAGGCAGCAGTGGAAATACACCACAGAAAAAGGCTGATTAATTCTTGTCAGGGCTGCAGGCTGAGGGTGGGGGGCACAGGGCTCCCCTCTGGAGCTGAGATTGGAAAAAGGCAGGAATATGCAAGGGAGGTAGAAACATCCCCAACCAAACAGCAGCAGTTGACACACTGGCTGAAAACACTGGAGATATTCCAGAAGCACAACAGCCCCTGGAAGCAGCGCTGTGCCACAGGGCTCGGTGGTAATGGGGGAGCTGGGAGCTCTCTCCATGCCCATTGTGTGCCTAATCCTGACAGGAGCTGGAAAAGACTTATCCCGAAAACCCATAACTGGATGAAAGGGTTACATTATCCATCCCATTCTTTCCAATTAACTCGATTTGTTTTGGTGGGGTAATTAGAGGAGTTGTTATTTAGCAACAATGCTCGATATGCAGGATTTATTCCAGAACAGCAGCATCCCTCTCTGAGCCTCTCCCGCACGCGTTCCGTGTCCAGGGGCACGCACGGTCCCTGCCTGGCTCCGGCTCTCCCGAGCCCCAGCCGCTCTTTTCTCATGCAAATGCTTCCCGTTTTCCCAGGAGAGGGATCCTCTTTGTCAAGGAGTATGTGAACACCGGCGGCTTAGCAGCCTCGCCACGCTACGGCAGGTACGGAGCGTTGGGGACACCCTGTGTCACTGCCAGGTGTCACACCCGTGTGTCACGCCCGCGTGCAGAGCCCACTGGGCTTTGCCACCTGACACATCCCACCAGGATGGAGCAGCTGGAGCTGATCGGCCCCGGGGGGTTATTGGGAGGGCAGGTTCTGCTCTGTGGGGTCCTGCCCTCTCCTGCCGCTGCGGTGGTGACAGCAGAACCTGTGTCCCACTGCTCCCAGGGGACAGGGAAGCTCCTCCTGCAGTGGCTTGGTCTCTGAGGTGGGTGAAAACACCACACTGCAAGTTTGGCACTGGGAGGCTTCACCACACACCCAATCAACCCATGATTGGAATGCATGAGGAGAATGTGGGGGGTGAGGGCTCTCACTGGAAAAACTTCATTATATGAGCTTAAAAAAGTTAAATTGCTCCATTTTCAAGCTTAAATATTCAGTCCTTTGTGTTCTGCTCAAGTGAAGCTGCTCCAGACTGGCCCCAGCATGGCAAGAGCAGAATTGGGCCCCATGCACATCATCCTCACAGTGATGTGGCACCAGTTCACACCAGTTTGATGCTCCCTGCAGGCATTATCCTCCCTCAGCGCTGTGCTGGCATCCCTGGGGGAGCTGATTATGCTCTGGAAATCTCCAGCCTGCCCCAGAGCTCAGCAAAGCTGCTGTCAGCAGCCAAAGATAAGCTAAATATCCAGGAAACTCAGGCAGAGAGGGAACACTCAGCTGGATGAGAGATGAATCCAGGGATGTGTTCTTTTACTGCATAATAGTGCAAGATTTGGAGTTTTAGCAGTGAAGAGCTGCTATTGGTAGGGGCTAAATGTAAACATGAGAGCCCTGGTGAGGCCAGGGGAGTTTTGCCTGGAGAGTCCTCTCTGGGGGTACTTAGAGGTTCCTCTCTGTGTCCTAGGAAGGCATTTTGAGGACCTTCTCCCCAAGGAACAGGTAGCCAGGATATTCCAGATCACTGGATTATGATTCCCTCTGAGATTCTCTTCCCACACAGCACTGCCAAGTGCTGATATTTCCGTCCTTCCTTCCACAGTGGCAGCCTTGTGGATTTGAGTGACCTGGAGAGAAGCAGCTACCACCACCACAGTTACCTGTCCAGTGCTCCCCTGCACAGGTAGGACAGGGTGGGGCTGCCTTGGAGGGGTTCATCAAATTCTCAATCAGAAATTATTTTAAGGGTTTGCTTTTTGAGGACACTGTGGTGTGTTTGGTGGAACAGCAGCACAATAAATGGAAATACAGTGCCCATGGCAGAGGGTGGAACTGGATGAGCTTTAAGGTCCCTTCCAACCCAAACCATTCCATAATTCCATAATCGTAGTATTCTGAGATCTGTCCCACCCCTGGGACAGCAGAGTCCCCCTGGTCTGACACACACACGGTCACACCTGTGGGAGCAGGTTGCTCATGGACAGCAGTGCTGATGGCTGGGATAAACCACTGGCACCAGTGCTGGGACTGGAACCAGAGCATCACAGAGGAATCCACTGCCCTGTTCTTCCCAGGTCCAGTGAGCCCCTGTGCAGTTACTGCAGCCGGGAGATCCGAGACTGCCCCAAGATCATCATAGAGCACCTGAACATCCACTGCCACGAGTACTGCTTCAGGGTAAGCCCCAGTGCCTGTGCTGCTGAGAATGGCAGGGCTGGGAGCAGGGATCTTCCTGCAAATTCCATCCCCAGACCTTCAGAGGGATATACGTGGGGTGTGCCAAATCCTTACCTCACATCGGGACAAAAACAATCAGGCAATCACAGGTGTCCCCAGAAGGTTTTCAGGTCCTTGAACAAACGTTAGAACAAGGAGAATTCTTTATTATTGGCAGCACCCTCAGAACACCCTCATGTCCTTGCCCTACTGTCCTTGGGGCAGACTTGCTGCTTTGTGGCCTTTGTGCTCTAGTGGAGGTGGCTGAATCCTCAAACCCTGCAGGGTTTCCAAGGAAAGTATGTGGGGAGGGTGGGAGGAGGAGGGATGGGGAGTGTGGGAGGAAGAGGCCTGCAGGGACATTTGGCTGTTATAGAAACGTGCAGCCTCAAAGGTTAATCACCCCTTTCCTCACCCCTTAAACAAATGGTGCAGAGACCTCTGCCCCCTCCCTTCTGTTGTTCCTGGAATGGGTTTTGGTCATTGTCCAACCTCCTTGTTTTCCCTTTGACAGTGTGGAATTTGCCACAAAGCAATGGGAGAGCTCCTGGATAAAATATTCATCCACCGGGACATTGTCCACTGTGACAAGTGCTACGAGAAGCTCTTCTAGGTGGGTTTCCAGGGCCCCTTTTCAAAGCCATTCCAGGGGGATGGCTGGGTGAGAGCTCAGAGTGCACTGGTGAAGGGCATTTAACCCTCACATTTCCAGGGAGACCAGGCAGGGATCTTCCTGGGGTGTTCGGTAGGAAGCAGTGACCTTTTTGCAGCATTAGCTGGAAACTCATTTGCGCTGTCCCGGAGGTGTTGGCTGCAGCCATAATCTCAGTGACAAAGAGGCTGTGGTGGCTTCCCGGGGGTGACAGGCAGAGGCTGGCTTGAGTGATGACAGAAATGTCCCTCAGAGGTGGAGAGTCCTCACGGAAGGCAGTTAAAGGTTCCTCGCTGTGTCCTGGGCTGACCCCGTGCAGGGACTGCACGCGGTTCAGAGCTGTGACATTCCCCGACAGGGACACGGCTCCTTGGCGGCAGATGCAGCTACTCCTTTACCTAAAGATCCTTTGAGGTGAAAACCTTTGGGAAGAGTAGAGTTGTACATTCCAACAGATCGACAGGAGCAGGTTGGACACGGTTTGATTTTGCCTGGAAGGAGCAGCAGGTGCCGTGGCAGCGACCAGAGCTGCTGTGCTGGGGCTGGGAGACCTCGTGTGCTCCCGCTGCCTCCCGGCACGGAGGAGGAGGAGCAGGGAACGGGGCTCCTGCCTCGCCGCTCCCCGTACCCGGTCATGGCATGTGACTGGTGAGGTGCCCATCCCCGCACGCTCCCGGCTCCACTGACCTCCAACGCCGCGTTCGCGGTGGGATCAGGCCGTGCTCAGCCCCTCTTTGTGTGCTTGCAGGGCCCTGCGGAGCCGGGAATGCAGCCCGTGCCCGGCAGCACGCCTGGGAATACCGCAGCTCCTGCTCCTGACTGGCTGAGATTGCAGAATTCCTGCTCCCGCTTTCCTCGAGTTCTTTCCCCCCTCGCTGCCCCGTAGCCGTGGATGAGTTCAGCACCTGCTGGTTGATGCTGTGACCTGCACTAGACAAGTGCGATGGGAACGAGCTAAGGCAGCCTCCTCCGCGAAGATAACACCTTCCAGAGGTGCTGAGCCCCTCAGCCTGGCTTTAGCTGCATGAAGATTCCGAGTGCTCCCGGAGCGGGGAGTCAGGCACAGCTCCTCAGGTTTATCCCAGCTAATTGCCACGAACCTCTTCTGATGATATTTGCATTTCTTTCCCTTGTGCAGCCAGGCTCTGTGAGCTGGCACACAGGCACTGGGAGCCTGAAACACTAAATTTGGATTCTTGGGAGGGTTTGAATTTAGTCCGTAGCGAAAGCCTATTTCTGCTTCTTTCACCCCCAAATTCAGCCTAGAAATAGCTTCTGCCTGATTTCCATTTGCTTTCCCCAGGATTCCAGGAGCACTTGCAAACTCTATTCTAATTGTGTGTCAGCTTTAATTTCCCTTCCTGCCTCTTCCCCGAGGATGCTGCAGCAGCACTTGTGGCTGCTGCCTGTTTGGGGAGATAAGAGTGTCCTTCCCCTGCTGTTTCACTCGGGCTCTGAGGGCAGGTGTCTCATGCCAGAGCAGGGGCATCTCAATTCCCTCTCCTGACGAAGAGCTCTGCTCAGCTGAAATCCCAATTTGCCTCCTCACCAGGGCTTTGCCCAGACCTCTCTTTGCTGTAGATTATTCACAGCCCAAATGCTCACTAACAACATTGAACTTCCAGCAGATGCTGCACTCAGTAAAATCAGAATTGAATCATTTCAGCCCTTAACTCAGAGCTGAGAGGTTGGGAATGCTGAATACTGAACCTGAAAGTCAGGTGTCCTAAAAGTGTCCAGACTTACTGTTTCCTCATGGGGAAGCATTAGGAATCATAGAACCATAGAATCCTAGAATGCTTTGGGTTGGAAGGAGTTAAAGTTCATCTATTTTAAAGTTCATGGGCAGGGATACCTTCCACGAGCTCAGGTTGCTCCAAGCTCCGTCCAGCCTGGCCTTGGACATTTCCAGGGATCCAGGGGCAGCCACAGCTTCTCTGAGCAACCAGGGCTTCCCCATCCTCACAGCCAAGAAATGATGAAAATCAAGCTTCTCTTAAAATCTTGTGATTACCTGGGGGAAAAGGAACCCTGATCCCCCATGTGATATTTTTGCTTGGGTTTGAGAGCAGCTGAGGGAGCTGGGGAAGGGGCTCATCCTGAAGAAAGGAGGGCCAGGAGGGACCTTCTGGCTCCACACAACTCCCTGACAGGAGGGGTTTTTCCCCCTTAAAGACATGTATCACCCAAAAGGAACCTGCAGCTATTATAAAAATGTTATGCTTTATAATTTCTATGGGCCTGAGCTTTGAAGAATTGCTGACCTACCCCCCATGAATAAAAAACTAATGAATTATTCAAAGAGGTGAATATTCCTGGTATTTGTGGAGAAGGGTCACCTGCACACAGATTTTTCCTACATGATGGATGAGGTCATGCCTTTTCTTTCACAAAAAGATCTTATTCCTCTTGGGATTCTGCTGCTTGTGGGGACAAATCTTGACCAGGTTATTGCACATTAAATCAATAAATATATATAAAGGGTCTGAAATGTGCTGGTGGTTACTGAGCAGAGGTGGAGGCAAACCCATCCTGGCACTGCAGCTCCCATGGTGCCACAGGGAACTCTGCTTTTGGAAATCCCTTCTTCTGCACAGACCAAACCTTCCCAGAGCATCTGAAAATTACCAACAGAGCGACAAAATTAAGAGTAGCCCAGCTGACACCAGGACAGACCTTGGGCAGTGTCAGTGCTGGACGTGGTGTTCAGGCCAACTGGTACAAAAATGAGATTCTGCTCATAGCACGTGGCCTTGGTGACTGCCAAACATTCAACACTTCTTATCAGGAGCTGCCAGAGGCTGTGTGTGGGTCCAACACGCACATTTGGGAGGAGGATGTCAATGAATGGTGCTAGTTTTATTGTTGCTTGATAAAACTGTCCTGAAGAGACGTTACACTCACCGAAGCCTTGGGAGATCCCAGCTAAATTGTATTGTGTGCATTTTTCTGGATCACATGCGCAGGGAGAGACCCTTTCTCCCCCCTCACTCATCCCTTCTCTACGCAGCCCACTTCCTCTCATTTGCCCCTCTTCCTCTCTCCCTTCCCCTTTTCCCTCCTTCCCTTTCGTCCCCCTCACTCTCATATCCCCTCACTTACCCCCCCCTTCTGCCATCACTTACCCCTTTCCCCCATTCACCCTTTCTGCCTTTTAAACCTTTTCCTGCCACTCTCCCCTTTTCCCCTCATTGATCCCCACTCTCTTCATTCATCCCTCTTCCTCCTCACTCACCTCCTTCCCACCATCACTCCTTCATTTTCCCCTCATTCATCCCCTTTTTCCTCCTCTCACCCCTTTCCTCCCTCACCTGCTCCATTTCCCTCTAATTCCCTCTTTCCTCCCTCACCCATTCCATTCCCCTCTTAACTCCCCTTTCACCCTCACTTGCCCCTTTCCCCCTCACTTACCTTCTTTCTGCCATCATTTACCCCTTTCCCTCTCATTCCCTTTTCCCCACTTTTTCCCTTTTTAAACCTTTTCCCTCCACTACTCCCTGTTCCCCTCACTGATCCCCATTTCCCTCATTCATCCCTTTTACTCCTCACTCACGTCCACATCCCCCTCACTCACGTCCTTCCCATCATCACTCCCCGCTTTCGCCCTCATTCATCCCTTTTCCCCTTCTCACCGCCATTCCACCTCACTTCCTTTACCCCTCACTCATCCCTTTTCCCCTCACTCACCTCCCTTCCCTCACTCACCCCATTTCCCCTCACTCACCCCCCTGCCCTCACTCACTCCCCTGCCCTCACTCACCCCATTTCCCCTCACTCACCCCTTTTCCCCTCACTCCCGTCTCCCCCTCACGCGGGGCTGACCGCGTCTCCCTCCCCTGCGCGCAGGCGCAGCGCCCCCATCCCCCGTTCCCCACACAGGGGCGGGGGCGGCGCCTCCCGCCGTTCGCGGGCCGGGCTGAGCCGCCGGAGAAAGGCGGCACCGGCACCGACCGGGCGGGCGCCCGCCCTCCGAGCGACCGCCATCCGCCTCTCCGGCCGTATTTCCATCCATCCAGGTACCATCCGAGGGGGGGATGCCCGCCGCGCTCGGCTCTGCCGCGCTCGGTGCGGACCGGCCGCGCCCGTGCCCCCCGCGGGGGTCGCGTCCGCCGGTGCCGCACAGCGCGTACCCCCACCACGGCCATCAGAGCCCGCTCAGAGCCCTCCAGAGACCCCCACCCCCCGGCTCTCGGAGCTGCTCGGAGTCCCCACAGCCCCCCGGCCATCACAGCCCCCTGGCCTCTCAGAGCCCTCTCACAGCGCTCATGGCCATCACAGCCCCCGCAGCCCCATCACGGCTTCCTTCTAGCTCTCACAGCCCCATGGCCGTCATTGCCCCCCCGCACCCCCCCCCCCCCCCCCCCCGCCCCCCCGGCGNGCCATCAGAGCCCCCCCGCAGCCCCCTCATAGCCTCTCCCCTGGTTCTCAGAGCCTCCCCAGAGCTTGCACCCCCCACAAGCCCCATGGCCATCATTGCACGCCCCCCAGCCCCTTCACAGCCCCTCCCGCTCTCAGAGCCTTCACGGCCCCTCCCGGCTCTCAAAGCCTCCATGGCCCTGGCAGCCCCGGGGTGAGGGGACCGTTACCCTCCGTGAGACACCCGGATGTCTGCTCGGCAAACTCCGAATTATTGTCTCCGACCCGCTCACGGCTGCCGCCTTTTTGCCTTCTTCTGAACGTGTTTTATTTCTTCTCCCCGTCACACAATAAAATTAACTTTCGCAGGTTTGTATCTCTTCCCCCGTATGTCTTTGCTGGGGGTGGGTTTTTTTGGTAGTTTTTAGACTTAGTGGTTGTGGGGAAAGACTGAACGCTTTTCAGCTGCTCTTCCCCCTCAACGTGTGTTTTTTCCTCACGTGAGGTTTTTTCCAGCTCCTCACCCTTGGAAGGGAACCGATTTTTTGGGTGACCCGTCTCCTTAATTCCCCTCCTTGAGCCACTGTTTTCCTTGGACAGTGGAACTCCTAGAACTCTCCAGTGGTGCATCCTCAGAGTTCCTGAGCTTTGGGATATGTCTGGAAATCACACTGTTCCCTTCCTCGGAGATCTCTGGAAATCCCACTGTGCTCTTACCCGGGAGGATCGTGTGGGTTTGTAGGAGTGGGAATCCACGCGAGGAGCTTTTTGAAGCTGGCACAAAGGTGGGAATGGGATTGCTTGGTAACTCCACAGTAAATTTCCCCAAGGCAAAATGCCTTCAGCAGTGCTGCTTACAGGCATGGATTTGGAATATGGGTGGAAAGTGTGCTCTGTTCACTCACAGCGCTTCTTAAGGGCTGTTTGTATTTTTTATTGACTCAGGTGGAAGTTGAAAATTTACGTCTTGCAGATAGAGGACCAAAATAAGAAAAAAAGGTAAAAAAACTCCAACAAAACAGAATGTATTATTAAAGAAATTTACCCAGCTATTGCTGTTCCAAGTGCTTAAATAATAGAGAAATGCTGAGGTACTTATGGGGGTGTCTGTAACCTTGCTTTGTGTGACACTGAGTTTCTGTGGTTTCCTTTGCTCACTGGCACTTAAAAACAGGTGACGTTTTCAGGCAGCAAAGGGAGGGGGAAGAACATCCACAGCCACAAAATGTCAGGATTTGATTGCAGTTGTAACAAGTGCATCAATTTTTAAACTTTGAATCGGCTGTGTTGACTCACTCCCTCTTCTATCAGTGTGTTTGGCCTCCTTCTGCAAAACAGAGAGGATTTCTGACTTTTAACCCATTTTACTGCTCTGTGGACCGTTAATTAAGGGATTTTCAGTATTAGGGGTTTTCAGTGAAGAGTCAGTTTGGAAATGAATGTGCCCAATGAAACTGAAAACTCACGTAAATCTAGTGAAGGGAAAAAGCAGTGTTTGCTCATGTTGTAAAAGTAGTGTGAAATGTACTTTATGGTTTTCTGACTTAGTGGAATATGTAATCTTAAGTTGGGATTTTTTTTTTTCTGTTTGCACCCCTCTCTTTTCAGTTGTAATAGGAAAATACACCAGTTAGAACATTATTTAAGCTTATTGGCATGTACCACAGTAGCTGCAGTTCCTGTTGTTACTCTGGTATAAGGTGATACAAAAATTTTTCCAAATTTTTTCTGCTTTTCCCGGATAAACCTGGTAATGAACAAAGGATGTTTTCACCATTTTCTTGATGCTGCCAGCACCTTGTTAATGATGTTTCCTGAGTTTGCTCCATCAGTGCTATTCTCAAGTATTTTGTTGGTAAACAGATGGAAACTAAACTATTGTGGGGGATTAAATCAGCTTCCTTTTACTAAACTCATTGACAGCAGAACAGGTGCACATCCTTGCAGTTCAAAAAGAGGAATTTGTGGGCTTTGCAATGTTCAACCCTAATTTCAGTTGTTCTTTTTGGACTTGGATGAAATTCAGACANCCCCCCCGCAGCCCCCTCATAGCCTCTCCCCTGGTTCTCAGAGCCTCCCCAGAGCTTGCACCCCCCACAAGCCCCATGGCCATCATTGCACGCCCCCCAGCCCCTTCACAGCCCCTCCCGCTCTCAGAGCCTTCACGGCCCCTCCCGGCTCTCAAAGCCTCCATGGCCCTGGCAGCCCCGGGGTGAGGGGACCGTTACCCTCCGTGAGACACCCGGATGTCTGCTCGGCAAACTCCGAATTATTGTCTCCGACCCGCTCACGGCTGCCGCCTTTTTGCCTTCTTCTAAACGTGTTTTATTTCTTCTCCGCGTCACACAATAAAATTAACTTTCGCAGGTTTGTATCTCTTCCCCCGTATGTCTTTGCTGGGGGTGGGTTTTTTTGGTAGTTTTTAGACTTAGTGGTTGTGGGGAAAGACTGAACGCTTTTCAGCTGCTCTTCCCCCTCAACGTGTGTTTTTTCCTCACGTGAGGTTTTTTCCAGCTCCTCACCCTTGGAAGGGAACCGATTTTTTGGGTGACCCGTCTCCTTAATTCCCCTCCTTGAGCCACTGTTTTCCTTGGACAGTGGAACTCCTAGAACTCTCCAGTGGTGCATCCTCAGAGTTCCTGAGCTTTGGGATATGTCTGGAAATCACACTGTTCCCTTCCTCGGAGATCTCTGGAAATCCCACTGTGCTCTTACCCGGGAGGATCGTGTGGGTTTGTAGGAGTGGGAATCCACGCGAGGAGCTTTTTGAAGCTGGCACAAAGGTGGGAATGGGATTGCTTGGTAACTCCACAGTAAATTTCCCCAAGGCAAAATGCCTTCAGCAGTGCTGCTTACAGGCATGGATTTGGAATATGGGTGGAAAGTGTGCTCTGTTCACTCACAGCGCTTCTTAAGGGCTGTTTGTATTTTTTATTGACTCAGGTGGAAGTTGAAAATTTACGTCTTGCAGATAGAGGACCAAAATAAGAAAAAAAGGTAAAAAAACTCCAACAAAACAGAATGTATTATTAAAGAAATTTACCCAGCTATTGCTGTTCCAAGTGCTTAAATAATAGAGAAATGCTGAGGTACTTATGGGGGTGTCTGTAACCTTGCTTTGTGTGACACTGAGTTTCTGTGGTTTCCTTTGCTCACTGGCACTTAAAAACAGGTGACGTTTTCAGGCAGCAAAGGGAGGGGGAAGAACATCCACAGCCACAAAATGTCAGGATTTGATTGCAGTTGTAACAAGTGCATCAATTTTTAAACTTTGAATCGGCTGTGTTGACTCACTCCCTCTTCTATCAGTGTGTTTGGCCTCCTTCTGCAAAACAGAGAGGATTTCTGACTTTTAACCCATTTTACTGCTCTGTGGACCGTTAATTAAGGGATTTTCAGTATTAGGGGTTTTCAGTGAAGAGTCAGTTTGGAAATGAATGTGCCCAATGAAACTGAAAACTCACGTAAATCTAGTGAAGGGAAAAAGCAGTGTTTGCTCATGTTGTAAAAGTAGTGTGAAATGTACTTTATGGTTTTCTGACTTAGTGGAATATGTAATCTTAAGTTGGGATTTTTTTTTTTCTGTTTGCACCCCTCTCTTTTCAGTTGTAATAGGAAAATACACCAGTTAGAACATTATTTAAGCTTATTGGCATGTACCACAGTAGCTGCAGTTCCTGTTGTTACTCTGGTATAAGGTGATACAAAAATTTTTCCAAATTTTTTCTGCTTTTCCCGGATAAACCTGGTAATGAACAAAGGATGTTTTCACCATTTTCTTGATGCTGCCAGCACCTTGTTAATGATGTTTCCTGAGTTTGCTCCATCAGTGCTATTCTCAAGTATTTTGTTGGTAAACAGATGGAAACTAAACTATTGTGGGGGATTAAATCAGCTTCCTTTTACTAAACTCATTGACAGCAGAACAGGTGCACATCCTTGCAGTTCAAAAAGAGGAATTTGTGGGCTTTGCAATGTTCAACCCTAATTTCAGTTGTTCTTTTTGGACTTGGATGAAATTCAGACACCTTCCACCACAGTGTAATTAGCTGATGCTTATAAAATCCAGAATTTCCGCGTCTAGTTCCATTTGCCTAAAAATCTTGTGGATCTTTGCTGTGTTTCCCATGCCCTGCAGGGGGACCGGGTGTCCTGGAGGATGGTGGTGCCTGGGAATGCCCCGCTGATCCAGCAGGACCCCGCTCTGGAGCCGGCGCTGGGGAGAGACGTCCCGGAGCACTCGGCCATGGGCCCGGGCACGGAGGCCCCCGAGGACGTGGGCGCGGAGGTGCGGAAGCTGCGGGAGCTGGTCAGGAGGCTGGAGCTGGACAATCAGCACGCCAGGAGCAGGAGCAGCAGGACCCTGCTGGGGACAAACGTGCCAGGGGACATCTGTGCTGGGGTGGATAACCACGAGCCCGGCCTCAACGGGATGGAGATCAACAACAGCATCAATGCCATCACCGAGCAGCAGGAATTCCAGCTGATGGCGGATCTGCACAGCCAGCTGAGCAAAATGAGGCAGGAGGAAGGAGAGAACAACTTCAAAAGAGCCCTTGATGTCCCAATGCAATACAGCTGCAGCAGTGCCCCCAAGGAGGTGTCTCCCAATGGGGAGCAGAGCCACAGCAATGGCCGGTATCCCTCACCTGTGGATACAAGTGACAGCTCCAAGCTCCTGGGCAGCCTGCTCATGGCAGGGATTCACGCCCCAGCTGGAATCCATGAACAGAATCCCAGTGAAAAGGGTGCAGATCTAGAAGGGCTTTCGAGTCACGCGGATCTGGATGAAGTCAAAGTGTTAGAACTGGAAAATTGCCCCGAAGAGGAGGATTGCTGGTAGGTATCCCAAGGCCTGGGGAAGAGGGACATGCTGTGGTTAGGTGAGCAATTCCTTTAAAGCTATAAACATTTCTGTACAGGACTTGGATTTTTAGCAGCAAGAATGCAGTTCTCATTAGTAACTGTTCTTATGTTTAAGTCCATTGTGCCAGACCATTATTTTTTAAAAAATAAGCTTACCTCTAGGAGCAGATTTTCCCCCTTCCTTCCAGCCACTGCTGCAGCTTCCTCTCCCTCTAACTTTAGTTATATATAGCACATGCAGATGAATGAATAATGGAGCTTTTAAACCTTGTACACAACAGTCAAATACCATATTTAAATAAGAATTTTGTCAGTAAGAATCCCTAGACCATGTGGAATTTGTGGCTTTTGCGAGGGCCTGAGGAGACAAACCACTCCCAGCTCCTGAAGGCTGTTTCTTTCCAGTTATGCACCTCTTTTGTTCAGAGACATGAACTGAACCAGATCAATGATGTAATCCTTAACTGACCTGACTCTCTGGGACTCTCCCCTCCACCACCAGCCTTGTTTAGAACTTGTTTTATAAATCGGCAGATTAACAGCCTTTGGAAGGGCAAGGGAAATGTAAGGGTTGAGGCTGATTGCAGCTCCTGCAATAACTGGGACTTGAGATTTTACCTGGAGTTGTTAATTTGTAAGACTTGGGAGGAAAAGCCTCAGGGCTCTGCAAATTGGGTTTCAAATTTGTGTAGCCAGATTAATCTGGCAGCAAGGACAGGGCTGCTGAACACAAACCAAACCTTCAGCTCCAAACGTTCATTAGCTGTTTGAAGGGAAGGTAAAGTTTTTGTTAATGGAGTGGAGCTCAATGAGGTCATGGCATCAGCTCCAGCCTGAATTTGAGGTTATATTTAAGACATGATTTTTTTTTCTTTGCAAGTGTACTTTTAAAACCCAAATACTGGTTCTAACTTTTTCACTGGAACTCTTCAATATACCTAAACAGCATTTTGAGCAGATTTCTTATAAATAAATAAGGGAATATATTTAACAAGTTGCATGTGGAAGACTGGCTTTATTATTTCCATGGTAATGGAAGCAGCCAGTTTATATTCACATTTATAGAGTCTTCAAATTCTGTTGAGTCTCAGAGGCTGAGATTTACCCAGGCAGGGGATGCTGCCTAGTGAAATCAGGAGAGGTTCTGTGCCAGGGAGTTCTGTTCTTTGACCTTTTCTTCAGCTGGTGGCTGGTAATGCCCTTGTTTCCCAGGAACCCTTCACTCTGCACCTTGTAGGATCCTTGTCAGTTTGTTTCCTCTGGTTACTTGCCAGATTTGGTTGGAACAGGGTAACCTGTGACAAAGAGGCCCCTGAGGAGCTGGATAAGGGTGGTGATCCAGAGCACTTGTGCAAGTGCTGTTTCCATAAATTATCTTTGATTGTGCTGCATCACTTCCATCTGTTCCCTTTTCCTTTTGTCAGACAAACCTGCTGAAACAGGAAGCTGCTTTCAGTGGTGGTTTCTTGTTCTGGAGCTTGTTCTGAAAGCAGGGAATGAATCCTGTGTACAATCAATAGTGCCTGTGCTTATTGCCAAATATCCCAAACTGTCTCCATAAACACATCCCACATGCCACCCCTGCAGGTGTTTGTGCTTTCCCACAGCAAGAACAAGAAAACTGCTTGAAGGGGAGGAAGGATTTTCTTAAAACAAACAAAAAACCCCAAGAAATGCCCCTTAATTCTCTGTGAATTTAGGATCAGCTCTAACAAGGTGGCTTTGCTCACGGGGAGAATTTAGTGCTGCCTGGATTGAGCAAATCCAAAGGGAATAGATGAGTGTATTGTGTATTTGCAATCCTTTTTAAAATATTGTACATTCTTCCTCCCTGGAAGAAGGATGGAATGGTCAGAGGGTTTCTTGCTGTTCTCTGCAGGTGCAGATGGAGTCTCAATCCCTGCTCCATTTTGAAATTACTGTCTTTGTTCAGCTGGGACTTGCAGAAGTTTCTGTACAGCTCCCCTGGTTCAGCAGCTCT
The DNA here is from genome assembly GCA_013400495.1 of Nicator chloris. Classification (NCBI taxonomy): domain Eukaryota; kingdom Metazoa; phylum Chordata; class Aves; order Passeriformes; family Pycnonotidae; genus Nicator; species Nicator chloris. The sequence goes on from WAAE01004548.1 coordinate 214,665, forward strand.
GAGGTTGTGTTTTGGAGCTGTGTTTGCAGGGACTGAGCTGTGTGAAACCCGAGGCAGTGCCCACTCCCAGCTGCTGTAACTCTGCCCTGGGCTGCCTGGCCTCTGACTGCTCCCTCATCTCCCTTTCTCAAATAGCTGCTCAAAATTGTAAATAATGCTGGAGACCAATCCCATGGAACTGGGCTCTGGCACTGAGGAGCTCAGTGATGCTCCCCTTGGACTCCAGCACAGGGCAGCTCCTGAGCTGTTTTGGGAAGGCTTTTATCCAAATTCCCTCTTACCCAGGGAACAAACCAGATCTGCTGCTGATAGCATTACATTGGTTGTGTTCTCCAGTGTTTGTCATTCTGGGGTTTTTCCATGGGGGGAGGAGGAGAAGGAACCCCTGGCACTCAGGTGAATCCCTGAGTTGCTCTCATTTCCAAAAGTCTCTCTCTCTACTGAAACTGGGTCAGGCTGTCTTCACCTCAGTGTTGTGTTGTCTCCTTGCCTGAATCCGTGCTCAGCACAGCAAGTGGGGTGCCCTTGAATTGGTGTTTGTAGGGAGCAGGAGCATGGTTTACTCTAAGGAATAACAGTGTAGGAGTTTCCTGGGAATGTGATTTTTCAGCCTTAGCTCTGTGTGCAGCGACCTTCTTCTATATTCATGATTAAGACTTTGAATTCAATGTGCTGGAGGAAATCATTCCTGCTTGTACCATCAGAGATAGGCAGAGAAATTCTGGTGAAGTTCCACCAAGTGAGGATCCAATGCTGCACAAAATCCAGGAATTCTACCAGTGCAGCACCTTGTGCCTCTAACTTGGGGGAGAACTTTACTTACAGACTGTCTCTGTGTAATCCATTTATACCCTTCACAGGCTGTATTGTAGTTTCCCTGTGATCTCTCCTTGTGACAGGGTGCTGCTGACAAGATCTACATGACTTAGAAACAGCAGTTTGCAAGGTCTTGCTTTCTCAGTCATTTTGTGATTTATGTTTTCTCAGTCTTTTGTGAACACCTCTCCTTGGCCTAACAGCAGAATGTTTTTGTGTGCAGTGTTCTCCACAGGATTTTTCCCATTTTTTCCTTTTATGTTTCTGTCATTTCAGAACCTGGATAATATTGTTTCATTGTGGCTTTCTACCGCAGTCTTGTCTGTGTTAGTATTTCTGTGCAGCAGGAGTGTTTAGATTTGAGATTAGCATAGAATAACCAGAGTACTAAATCTGAAAATCAACTTTCTGAAGTCTGATATGTAAAGGAAAGGAAAATGGATGTCTTACCTGTTTGAAATCCATGCTTTGGAGAGGAATTCAGCTGCCTTTTAGCACTTGAAGGAGGTGTATCTCATAAACCTGAATTGTTCTAAACACTTTCAGCTACTTGAGATCTCCTTCTCCTTGTTCTGTTGTATATAACTCAAAGGTCTGAAAATCAGTGCAGTGTTTGCCATTTTTGGAGCTGCTGCAGACACTGGTGCCAAGTGCTTTGGAAGATGGATAATAACCCAAGCTGTGTCTTCAGAAATGGGCTTTGCTTTACGCTCAGTTTAATTTCCTAATGCACTGGTTCTAGAGCCTTCTGCAGCCTGAATTCTGCTCTTATGATTTATAGATTTCTGCTGCAAATACTCTGCATGAGCAGGATCTAAAATTCTCAGGCTTGCACTCTTAGAACTGCTCTGATCTGTTACTCAGTTGTGAGGATGGTTTTTCTCGGTGTTGTGCAAGTTGAGAAAGTTGTGTTTCCTGCATTCTTGAGGTTTGGGGTTTTTTAAAGCAGGAATTTCAAAATCCAACAATAGTGGCCATTAACTTCTGTAAATCCCTCTGTGACATTGATTCCATCAGGGAAATAGTATCTCTGGAATAGTCCTTGGTTTTAGTGCACTGGATTATGTCAGAATAAAGCGCAGAGGGTATCACAGATTTATTTGTGAATGGCTACAACTTAATGGAAGAAAAATCCTTGTGGCACTGGGTCCTCAGCAGAGATGTTTGTCACAAAATACCCTATTTTACAGGGTAAGCACAAACATTAGTAAGCAGAACCTAAAGATGCTTCATTATCGAAGGGTTTCCTCTCAGAAGCTGAAGAAAATCTCATTCATATTTAATAATTTATACAACAAAACACCAATACATCAAACTGGGAATATTTGCCCAAATGTTTACTTTGTGCATTTTGTATGAGGCCTTGTAAGCATCTAAATAACCGATTTTGATTTGCAATTTGACAAAAGAAAACATTCAGAGACATTTAGAGAGAACACACAAACTGCTGAGCTGGAGGAACAAACTGCAGGGTAAGGCTTGGTCCTGAGTAGGGCTTTGTTCAGCTCTGCCTGACTCTGGGGTGGCTCCTGCTTTTCCTGTGCTTCTGGGATTCAGTTAACCTGACAAATCAAACAGCCTCAGAGGCTGTAAGTACCAGAAGAAAAATTCTGACTGTTTTTAAACAAAGCCAAGAGTTTTTAGCTTTTCACACCCCCGTTTTTCCAAGGTAAGGCTGTTTTAGCTCCCTGGACGTGAGGCTGGGTTAAGTCAGCCTCTGGTGGGTGCGACTGGTCACTGGACTTTCCTAAGCCTAGGAAAAGGTAACTTCTGGCTCTTAATATGTCCAGAGAAATATTCACATTCACATATTTGAAGGGCTGGTGTTTGCAGTTTAGTGCTGTGCAAGCACCTTTGGAGAAGTCAGGGTGCTGAGCTCTTCCCAAAGCTCCTGCAGAAGGAAAATGGGAACCCTGGTGCTGTGAAATCAAACCAGAATTCCTTCTGTTTTAGTAAATTGCCCATCAGTGCTCTGAAGAATTGAGCCGTGTCACTTAATTGGGTTTGGGGAAATTGTGAGGGCTTCTCTTGCCAATGGACTTATCAGCATTTTATCAGCAGAAAAATCAGAGTCCTCTGGCAGAGTCCAGAGCACTCTAGAGCTCTGCTCCGTGTGGGAATGGCTCTGCCAAGCAAACAAGGGTTGCCATCCTCAGCTGGGATGGGCCTGGGTGGAAACAGGGTGAGGAGCATGGAAAGAGCTGGGCAGAACAACTGCTGCAGCAGGGCAGGATTCTCTCCCTTCACCTGGAATATGTGCTGAGCAGCCTGACCTGCCCTGAGGAGGCTGTTGGCCTCTTTTTTGTGTGATGGTTTTACTGCTCCTTTTGTGGTCTGAACTGTACAATAAATCCAGGGAGAGGCAGCACTTTGCTTCCTGGGTTTGATTGGATTTGAGTGCTTGTAATGCTCATTTATCCATGCAGAAAGGCAGCAAGATCCGCTGGGGGGTCTGCCCTGAGAGGTACCTTTGGAGAGTCAGGAATATTTGCATTCATTCCTCAGCATTTATTTTGTCAATAACAAATTAGCCTTTGGATTTTTTTTTTAATTTGCATGTGGATTTGTGTGGGGAAAAGCTTCTGTGTGAGTTGTGACTAAAGAGGCTGAGTCTGTTCCCTGAAAAAGATGGCTCTGGCCAGAGGCAGGGCTGGGAAGTCAGGAGTGGTGTGTCAGGAGGCAGAAAATAGGGAATAATGTCCTTCTCCAGGTAACAAACAGTATTTTGAGAGCTGCTGCATGCAGAGATGCTCCATCTCATAGCTCCCAAGTCTGGGGATTGTTGCTTTCTGCATTCCATGTTATCCCTGCCTGGATCCAGGACAGGAGCCAGGGCAGTAGGTCAGGCAGACCTGTACAGTATTTTAAATATCCCAGCTGTTTATGTTCTATCTTGGCCAGGTGTTGGGGTTACAGCCAGGACACCTGGCAGCTGAGAGTCCCACAGTGTTTCTATGTATTTTAAACCTAGGTTTTCAGGAATGAGTGGGATGATGACTGACATTCCTGCTGATTTATATCGGTTTTGTTGTGGAAGTCAGTATTTTATGGGTTGGATCTGAGCTGGCTGTGAGAGAATGAGTAACTGGAGCAGAAAGGCTCTATGTACCTTGCTGCAGGAGTAGCAAAAGTTGGGAGAGAGAGGAGGAGGCAACTGAAGCACAGGCAGACATCCCTTGAAATCTTAACTCCACCCTCATGGTCACTTTATGCCTCAATACTGGATTTTGGCCTGATGAAGGTGAAATCCTCTGGACGCGTCAGTGAGGCCAGCTTTGGGAGCACCATAAATGCTCAGGTGTGGCTGTAGGTGGCTTGCTGGTGACCAGGAGGGTTCTTTGTCACCTCGGAGCAGTTCCTGAGGCGAAGGAGCACCAGGAGAGGAAGGTGCTGGTGGGAAAGCAGCAGTTGTGTGATTGTGTGCATGGAGGAGCTCCCGCTGCGGATTTTCTGGTGCAGAGGGAACAGCTGAAGGCTGTGCCAGCAGCTCATCAGAGCCTCAGGAGAGGGGGAACCTGAGAGCCAAACCTGATGTCCCCAAATCACAAAATCCCAGAAGGATTTGAGCTGAGAGGGACCTTAAAGAGCATCAGGTTACAGATCTAGGTCAAGATCTCACTGCCTTCTGCACCAGGGTCTTCTCCAAGTGATGTGCCAGAATTAAAAAGTTTCACTTTTGGATGTACAAAGGACTGATTTTTCTTTCCCCTTATAAGTTTTGAATGTCTTACTGAACAGCAAAAACATTAAAAAGTAGGGAACTGCTTTTTGCTTTAAAAATACAAATGTGGGATGTGTAAATAAAATACTTGAGTTGCTTTTATAGCAAAGGCTCTTCCAGCTTTGACCTTTCTTCAGAGGAATGTTCTGCTTTGGCAATCTGGTGAAGATCTGCTTTACACCCAATCCCTTGTAAATAATCCAGGAGTTTAGGGTGATTAAATCTGTCTATCCATAAGGCTAATCCTGAGTGTCCATGCAAAGCAGTGGAGGTGTCAGAGATGTGGCAGACACTTAGGCTGGAGGAGAATTTATCTGACATTACAGGGAAGGTAAGGCATAGCCATGCTTGCTGCCTGTCTGGGCATGTCTGAATCCTCCCGTGAAGGGGTTTATCCCTGCAATCTCAGAATGTACCCTTGGGTGTCTCAGAGAACACAGCTGTGCCTGCTGTGCTGAGCAGGTGGAACATCCAAAGGGTTTTAAACAAAAACTACAACTCCTGGAAGGAGATCAACCTGCAGCTTGAGTTAAGAGCACCTCACACCCTCACTGTGTCTGAGGGTGGGGTTTTTTAGAAGAGGGGAGTGAGTGGACAGAGAGACAGGTGAGTATTCTAACAACTTCATTTCCAGCAGCATTGCAACAGCCCAGGCTGGCACCTTGCCTTGCAGAGCCTGTGGGTTTCTCTGTGAAGCCATTGAAGTTTCCTGTTGTGGCAGTAAATTTTATTTCTTAGTCATAATATGCGATTTTAACTTGAATTTTTTAATTTGGGTAACTGTTGGTTCCTGATGGCTACACTCTAGCAAATGTCACTTTGGTAGCTGTATGCTTTGAATTAACTAGCATTTCTTCCTGTCTCCTTTGAATCCTTGCAAAGGCTCTATGTGTCTCCAAGGAAATCCATGGATGAGAAAACAGCCTCTCCTCTGAAGTGGTGCCGGCAAGTGCTGGACAATCCCAGCCCCGAGATTGAGGCTGCCTGCAGAACCCTCATCAACAGGCTGGACCAAGGTAGGGCAGCTGCAGCCTCTGCTGCTCTGGGGTCCCTTGCAAATCTCATTCTAGGCAGGAAAATCGAGCTTAGTGTTGTCAGGCTCTTGAATTTTTAAGTTTTGTTAATATTTGAACATTTTTAAGTGTAAGAAGTGTGTAGAGGAAAAAATGCGCTGCTGGGGAGTGGGGAGAGAACCATGGAAAACTGTTCTTGCAGCTTCTTTCTGGAGAAGAACTCCTGGTGCTGAGTGTTCCTAGTGGTGATTATTCCTCCTCTGGATATCCTGCTGGATCTTCCCAGCTGCTCTTACCTGGGTGAAAAAGTTGTCTGCTGCTCAAAGCTTACAAAAATGAAATATTAAACTTGAAGAAATGGTGTCACTTGGAAACCAGGTTTTCCTTCCAGTTTATCATCCCCTAAAAGCATTTCCTGGTGGCTCTGGGCTGTGTTAATCCTGAGGGGAAATCCCTGATTTCATCTGCCTGAAGTGAAAACCTGGAATGCTGTGTGCAGTGGGGACATCTCTGATCACAGGCAGTGTGCTGGGGCCTGGCTTTGGAGTTTTGCTTTTCCACCTGGGCTTTCAGTGGTGGGAGAGCTCCCAGAACAGATGCAGTTCACAGGACAAAAATGAGTTTATTCTGCTCCTACCTCTCTGCTGCATCACCTGCAGTACACCTGCTGCATCTTCTGCCTGTGTCAGTTGAAATGGCCCCCAGGTTTGTGTAAAACAGGCTGGACACTGAGGTCCTGACAGCCTGGACACTGAGGGATTGGAAAGGAATCAGTAATTATTTTTTACCTTCCCTAGATTCCCTCTCATCCAGCTCTCCTCGTCAGGACTTGCTGCAGCTGCAGGGTTATTGCAGAGATGTGCTGCAGTCTCCTCTGTCCAGCTGGACTCAGGAACCTCCAAACACAAAATCTGTGTTTGAAAAAGTGACACTTCTGAGAGAATCAATGTTTGGAAGGTCAGGGATATCCCTGAGCTACTGGAATCCTACCCCAGCTGGGTCCCCACGTTGGTGTCTGAGGGTTTCTGGTGCCTGGGTTTGTCTCCATGGGAATGCAAGAATTCTCATTTCAGTTTAACTAGCAATTTGAGCCCTGTGGTTTGGAGTCTGAGGTCACTGCTTTGGGGGTTGGTCTGGGCTTTTTTTTAGTTTTCATTCTAGCAGTGTTTGGCACTGCTTGAGATCTCAGGCTTCTCTTGAATTGAACCTTGGCATTCCTGATTGGAGATAACTGAATAGACCTTGAGAACAAATGTCATTTGCTTTCATAAATCATCTATGCTTAGAAATTTGTGTGAAATCTATTTGATTACCTCTTTTCTCTCTGAAATGTATCAGGCTTCAGTTGTACTTAGTCTGACCTGGTAATATTTGTGGGAGAAATAAAAAAAGAAAACTTAATATTGTGAATCTTCATTATTTTCTTAGCTGATATTCTCACAGTAGGGAGAATGGAGTTCTGTGGGCAGTTCAGCAGCCCCTTGAGTGTCTCCAGGTCATGGTGTGAGTAATTTCCTCAGTGTTGTAGCTGCTCATTTCCACCTCCAGTAAGGATGGGGGCACTTGGTTTTGCCACCTGCCTTATTTTGGTTTGTTTATGAACATGTGAGTGTGTGAGAACTGAAGGAATTTAATTCAAAGAGTTGGTTTTTATATTGGATTGGCATAGTTCCTGTGGTTTAATACTGTCTTGGTTCCATCCTAAAAATTCAGAATAACATACATGTAACAGAAAGTTCAGTGAGTGCTCTAAAATGAAGGGGTGTAGAAGTGGCAGATATTGATGGAAATAGTCATCTGGGAAGCTCAGTACTGGAACGTTGTGAAATGTCTGGCTTCTTTAAAACCAAGCTTGTCAGGAGTTACTCTTGGAATTCTTCAGAAGGGACAAAACCAGTTAAAGGACACGAGTAGGGAACTGGGCACTGCTGTGCTGCCTGCAGCATCCACTGGTACCACCGAGTATCCCTGCTGCATAATTTAATCCTGTTTGATACCTCTGTATCTTGTTCTTGATCTTGCTCTCTGTTTCCAAAATAATTTGCTAACCTTTGTGGCTTTTTTGTATTTTTCCTTCTAGCCACTAGATGGAAAAACCTGTATTGCAGCCCCCTGGCATCTCCCAGCGCACATAACCTGAATTCCGAGGCAGGCTCCTGTAGCAATGCACTAAACTCACCTGGCCACCTCAAATCGACTAACAAAGCACTACTAACCTGTGGCAGCTCAGGTATGGCATGGCACTGCAGCACTGGGCTATTTAAAATGCAAGGAGGGTTAGGGATTGGCACAGGGAAAAGGTCTCGTGGCCACTCATGGTGTTTTCCCCTTTTCATTTGCTCCCTTCCTCACCCAGGTTTCATTTCTGTGGGAGAAAACCTCCTTGCATTCTAAATGTCCTGTAGTTATTTCTTGGTTTGGGTTTCTCTATTTCCCTCTCTATATATATATTTATAAATTGTACTAATTTTAAGTGGCTTAAAATAGAAAACAGCTGTTGGGGCAAAAATATGTTGCTCTGGAATAATGTTGTAGACTGTAGATGTGATTTTTGTAAAAGTTACTTGGATTCAGTTTTCTGGGGAAGGTTTCTCTTGGGAATATTGATTAATGCAGGGAACAGAAAGCTGCCAAATTCTCCAGGGTAAAGCCTTCAGTTGCCTGAGTGGACAGCTTAAACAAAATACCAAAAGTTTTCCTTCAGCCTTGATTGTGTGTGGAGGAAGATTCCCTACCTTAGAGGCAGCTCAGCCACAACTCTTGTTACAGCCTGATAATGAAGCTCCTCCAAAATGCTTTGGCCTGCAGCCTCCCTGTGCCTGAGGAGCCAGGAACACCCTTCCAGGAGCTCCATTTGTTTTCCTTGGTGCAGTTCCTGCTGTTCCCAGCACAAAGGCTTTGCCTCTGGGCTCTGTTATCAAAGGACTCTTCTTTATTTGTTTGTTTTGTGTGGAAATTGCTAAACCCTACTTTGCATGTTTCAAAACTCAAAGCATGTTTAAGTCTCTGCCTCCAAACTTGATGTTAAATGAACTTTTTTCCCCTCTAAAAAAAGAAAAAGGGTTGCCTGTGGCTGTTTTCACAGCTGCAGGTTTGGTTTTGAGGTCTGATTTTCTGCTATAAATAGAAATTAACACTTATCTCTGTTTTGCAAACAAAAGGATGCACGTAGGACTGAGGATTTTTGCCAGCTGAGCTTTGCAGGGAAACATCTCTGAGGCAATTTCTTGTTTTTCATAGGAGGTTGGGGGGCAATGCAGGCGTCTTGAGCACATTTTCACCCAGAAACAGCTCCTGATGAGTAAAACCAAAGTGTCTCTGGCTTCTGGAAGGTTCACTGTGCAGATGTGCTGGGTGGAAGGGCAGGGCCAGGACAGGCTCTGTCCTTTCAGAGCATGATGAGGCACTTCATCTCAGGTGCCTCTTCCATGTGCCTTTTGCAAGTGCTAACATGAGTTTAAAGTTTCCTGTCAACCTGACTGATTCAAATCTTATTTCCAAGAAAAAACAGCTTTCCTACCCTTCAAATGAAAAGTGTTTAACAGTGACTTCCCTTGAAAACCAAACCAAACCCTTTGACAAAGCCCAGATGTGGTTTCTGTTTGAAAACCATCATCAGCTCAGCTTTACTGATGGAAGAAGAAGCAGTTCTTTTCCCCTCTTTGGCAGTTTCTAACTAGACCTGCAATTGGAAATGCAACAGCCAAACTAAACAAAGTTGGATTGGGAGTTCTGCCTTTTAGAAAGCTGATCTCAAGGTCCAGCTGGAATTTTAATCAGTATTGAAGGCAATGTTAATTACACCAGGAAACCTGTGGTTGTTCATTGCACCACATCCTACAGGTGCAAGCCCTGCTCAGGATGGATTTGTTTCAACTCTTACAGTCTTTTCCTGACACCAGGAGGAAAGAAATGGGATTTTATTGTGGAATATCTTGGCTTGGTATGTGTATTTGTTCCTGCAGTGTTCTGAGAGGATTTGAAGGCAGGGCACCTCCTTAATACTCAGCAGTGATGGTAAAATAAACAATTTCTCAGCAAAACTGAGCAAGCCCTATCAAACTGTGATCAAACCCAGCCAGGCAGGAAAAAGCAGCAGGTGTCCAACATTATTTCTTCAGCCAGCTTGGAAGAGAAGTAACTGCTGACATGGAAAGCACAGGTGTGAAGTTCAGGTGTAAAATGAATTTATCACATGGGCACTGACCAAGCTGCTTCCTGCCAGTCAGCCTCGCATTCCTTGTTTGAAAAGCACCTGAAAACTGCAGGTTAAAAACTGAGCGTTGGAATTTCTAAATTCTTGTTTCTCACAGCTGGACCTGAAGATCCCAGCTGCACTGCTGAATTCCTGGGATAGATCCCTGCTGCTCCTGGTGGGTTTGTGAGTGTCTGACTGGGTTTGTATCCCTCCCCCAGGGTACCTGAGCATGCACTCGGCCCTGAGCTCCCAGTCCTCAGTGGACAGCGAGCTGAGCACCTCGGACGACTCCATCTCCATGGGCTACAAACTGCAGGACCTCACTGATGTCCAGGTCATGGCACGGCTGCAGGAGGAGAGTAAGTTTTGTTTGGCTGGGTTTGCTTGTTTGTTTGTTTGTTTGTTCTGGAGGTTGGGGTTTTTGAGGGTTTTTATTTGGTTTGGTTTTGTTGTGGTTTTTTTGAAATTGCTCATATATTGTCAGGCAGGAAAACTTCAATAAAGGCATAGGCTGGTGAGGAGCTGTAAATAACCCAGGTGCTGTCCAGGCAGGTGCATTTTCATGGGAGGCAGACTTTAAATCTTCGTTTGCACCTTTGAAATGCTGGTGGGTGCAGAATGAATTAAACTAAAAGATTGAACCTGTAAATTAGACTCATATACCTACTTAACCTGCTGGAGCTTGATGGCAATGTCCACGGTCTCAGGTGGGATTGGGGAGCACTGCAGGTCCCCTGAATGTTAATTGTGCTGTAATTAACCAGTGCTGTAATTAGATAGTGGTGATGCAGGTGACACTGTTCCAGCTGATGGATTCCAGAGAGGACAGTTGTTAACCTGACTCTCCTTCCAGTGTGAAACAAATCACTACCAAAGCAGTGCTTTGGAATTTGGGATGTGTTGTTGGAAGTGGCATTGCCCGTGTCCCCTGTGTCCCCAGGCCTGCGGCAGGACTGCGCCTCCAGCTCCGCCTCTGCGTCCCGGCGCAGCTCCAGCGCCTCCCTGCACTCGCTGCGCCGCGGCACCTACAGCGACCAGGAATTCGACACCTACAGCCTGGAGGACGAGGACGACTGCGACTGCTCGCTGTCCTTGCGCAGCGCCCACCGCTACTCCCCGTCCCCGCTGAGCTCCCCGCGCTGCCAGTCGCCCTCTTCGGGCGCGGAGCTGGGCAGGGCCGCAGCTTCGCGGCTGCGCGCCCCGCGCAGGGCGGTGCAGAGCCCCATGCAGGAGCGCCTCAAGTACGCCAACAGCGAAGGTGAGGGGCGGGCTGAGCCGGGGAAGGGGTTCTAGCACACACGGAAGGGGTTGTAGCACACACGGATCCCCGTGCAGGGCTCCGGGGTGGGGGCAGAGGGCCTGCAGTGCTGCTGGGCAGGAAGGGAGCTGGTGGTGCTGGGTGTGAGCCAGCACGCGCCCAGGGGGGCAAGGCCAGGGGCGAGAACAGGGTGGCCGCAGGACCAGGGCAGGGATTGTCCCCTGTGCTGGGCACACCTCGAGCGCTGTGTCCAGTTGGAGCCTTTCACTACAAAAAGGACATTGAGGGGCTGGAGCACCAGGAGGGGCTGAGGGAGGTGATGGAGTCATCATCTCTGGCTGTGGCACGTGGGGGTGAGGCTTAGGGGTGATCATGGTGGTGCTGGGTTGATGGGATGATCTTGAAGGTCTGTTCCAAGCTCCATATCCTGTGATTTCACAATCGCTGCTGTTTACTGGAAGCGAAGAACTAGGTACAGGCTGCACTGCTTCAAAGTGGATGGGTTTTTCCAGAGAGCCTTAAACCAGCAGCAGGGGGCTGAGGCTGTGTTTGCTTTCAGAGGAGCTGAGGCACAGCATGCCCAACCTGGCCCACAGCAGCCTGCGCGCGCTCGAGGCCGTGCGGAGCAGCCGCAGCCTGGAGTCCGACCTGCAGGTGCCCAGCAGCCGCATCCCGAGGACTCAGCAGCGGTCAGCAGGTCAGTGCCACACCTTCCACACGCTTCCAGGCCCTTCTCTCTTCAGCCAGCCTTCAGAGGTGCTGTTGTGTCCCCTGCAGGTCTGACTCCCAGCAAGCTCAGGTATTCCTCAGGGGCCTTGCAGTCCCCGCTCACGGGGCGCCAGCCTGGGAAGGCGACCGCAGGAGCCAACTCCCTGCTGCCCGGCAGGCAGGTGGGGAAGCCCTGCAGCTACACGGCTCCTGTCCCCCCAGTCCGCAAGGCACAGCTCCACACGGGCTCTCCCAGCAGCAGTTGCACTTCCAGAACCACCACCATGGTCACTGTGGCCAAACCCTCTGCCCTGAAAGCACGGCTGAGCGTGGGAGGGGTGGCCGTGCCCAAGGCAAAGGCAACGCCACCGTCCAGGAGGTGAGTGGGGCTTCAAACCTCTTTGACACTGTAGTAACTTCATGCAGCAGGGTGAAAGCAGAGCAGAGGGAGTGGTATCCCAACACTTAAATTTTTTTGTTCTTGTTGCTGGTTTTTTAACTGTTATTATGCTACAGTTCAGACTTTCATGATTGAGGGAAATTAAATCAATTCAGACTCGTTATTATGATATGACTGATATCAGAGAAATAGGCAACCAGTGCTTGTTGATCTTTAATATCCCATTGGAGCCTTACATTGAAATGTATCTACTTACTTTAAAAACATGAAAAAGGGAATTTTCAGTCTCCTAATAGATATCAGTACTCTATGTACCTGATTATTTTTCATGTGTTCAGTTATGTTAGCATGGAAAAATACTTCTCTTGGACTCAGTCATGGGCTGAAGTCACAACAGCGTTAATTTGGCAGATAACAATGTTTAAGCATCCTGTAACAGCCACTTGATTTCCTTAAAGTGCCTCAAATTGGTGTTGCTGGTGCTCAGGGTGTCACAGCAGCACTTCACCCATGGCAGGGAGATGTTGGTAACCCAGACCCCAAACCTGTGTCCACTACAGGGCTTTTCCTGGAGCTGTGCCTGACGTGTTTTGTTCCCCCAGGTGCCTGGGCTTTGGCTGGACCTGTCCCTGATGTGTTGTTTTGTCTCCCCAGGTTCCTCCAGGCAGCACAGACCCCCCAGACAGCTGAGGACGACTCCTGGAAGGATGGGTGCTACTGACACCCCTGAACACCTCTGTGGAGCAGATCCCAGCTGGCTGGGCATGACCTCACTGGGAAAGGCCCTGGGGCCCTGTCCCTGCCGACTGCTGTACATATCCCTCATTCCTGTGCTCTCCACACCACCCACCTCCCTCTGCTCTGCCAGGAGCTGGGACACACAGCTCCCACCCTTCACTGAAACCTGAGTCTTCCCAGAAGACTGGAAAAGCCTTATTTCATCCACACCCAGCTGGAGCCCTGGGGAAGGTCTGTCACCATCCCCTCCCAGGGCTGCTGCAGAGCTGGGGGTGTCCTCTCTGTGCCAGAAGCAGCTCTGAGCTGGTGCTGTGGCAGAGCTTGTGGAGAGTAGAAATAGTGACATAGGTGTTAGATTTGAGACTTTTTAAGCCCAACCTGATGTACTCTAATATTTGTCTGGAATTCAGCTGGGTTTTTTGTTTTGTTTTTTTTTTTTTACTTCTGTATAGAATGTATTTCTGCTACTTTTTATTGTTTGGTCTAGAGTTGCAGCAGGTTTTTATAACTGTAGAACACTCTGAGCTGTTGTATCCAGGTGTCAGCACAGGTCACAAGGAGCAGTACACAATATTTGTGTGGGGTGTGAACAGGCAGGGACAGGGATGCCAGTTAAAAACTGCTGGGCACCAGCACCTTCTTACTGCAGCTGAGCAAGTTCAACACCACTTAAAAGTAAACTTTTTAAAAATCACCTTCCCTCACAGCTTTGTCTTGAAGTGTTGGAGCTCTCAGCTGGTTCCCAACTGCCCTTTTGTAGAAGTTTTCTACTGTCTCTTAAGGATTCTGTTCCAGTGTCCTTTTCCTCAGCAAGTGCTGGATGCTACAAATACAGTCTTAGTCCAGGAAATATGCACTGATAGCAATGTTCTCCCTGCCATCAATGTGACTTTGATAGTGTAGTTTAATAAAATGTTATGGTGCTGAAATAGATCTGCTTTCTTCCAGTGGTCAGTTTTGTGCCACGAACGAGGCTTCTCCTGACAGAAAAGAGCTCTGCAAGCATAAACAGGGCTCCAATAAAGTCTGGCAGGATGCAAGGAGTGAGATTTACCTTTAATTCCTCAGAGGTCAGAACGACAAGGTGGATGTTAGTAAATTAGAAATCCCCAGCACTCGGTGTGTGCCATTTCTGAAATCCTCACATGGCCTGAGCAGAACCAAAGCCAGGAAGCAGCACAGGGGAAGTTCCTGCACTGCAGAGATCCCTTGTGATCCAGGAAAAGAGGAAGAGACAGTTGGGCCCACAGTGCTGTGAGGGGCCCAGGAGTGTTCCTGTGCCACCACTCAGCCCCTCCCAGGCCAGGGCTGGCACCAGCAGCACTCACAGGGCAGAGGAGGGGCCCAGGAGGCTCAGCTGGAGCTGCTGCTCTGTGGCTGCCCGTCAGCCCCTCCCCAGGGTGACACAACTGAGTTTAGAGAGGCTTCTCCCACCCTGATAAAGCTCAGTGGGGTCCCAGCACTGCCCTGTTGATTCTCTCCCCTCATGCAGAATGTTCTGGCACAGCTGGACCCTGCTCACACTGATCTTGCCAGAGCACTGAAAGGTAGAAGAGCAGCAACATCTGTCTGATTATTACTGGAGGGTTCTCCTGTTGCCTTTCCTGTGCCCTGTATTCCAAAGGGGATTTTCCAAGCACTGCCTTTCTGTGCCCACTTGAGTCAAGAGCTGCTGCTCTTTCATGGACATTTAATAGTAGGTAAAGAACAGAAACTTCCTGAAAGAGTCAGATGTTAACTAGTTGAAGGCTACATCCCACTTAAAGCCTCTTTTTCCAGCCTGGCTGGATGTGGAGATGCAGACCTGGATGCAGTTCCAGGCTGAGCAGAGCAGCAGGAAGGTGCTGAGGTTGGGTTGTGCTGGGATTCCCAGGTGTTTCCAGTACAAACCTGATGCTGGCAGCACTTGGGAGAGGCTGTCCCGCTTCAGGAGGGAACACAGCTCTGTCAGGAGCTGGTAATTGAATTTTATCCTTTCATTTTTCTGAGCTGTTCTCACACCAAGGGATCTCCCTTCAGCTCCCAATATTCTCTATCAGCCCAAGCCCTGGCTGATACCATTAAAATGCAGCTTTGCCTCAAACTGAGATAACAATCAGCAATTCCAACCGTTTCTGCAAGTCCAAGAGGAACTCCAACTCCCTCATCCTGAACCTGCTTCCAGAACCTCCCCCTGCATCAGCACGGAGCATTCCCAAGGTAGGTTTTCCACAAAACCATGGAACTCTGCCTTCTGTACAGGAATGTTATTGAAATCAAGGTAATGTCTTTTTACACTAATGCCTCAGTGCATACTTGAGAAAGAAAGGAGGGATTTTCTTTAAAAATTATTTGTACATAGGACAAGAAATCATTCAAATGAACATGGTAACAGCACGATCCCTACAACATGCACAGCTGGACCTGGGGCTGCAGGAGTAGGAGCTGCTGGGAGGGGACTCCAAGCTTTACATTCAGAACAGAAAGAGAAGCAGGTGCCAGTGGCCACTGGCACTTTGTGGATATCAAGATCCAGTCACCCTTGGTGAACCTTCAGCCCAGCAGAAGACAAGTCCAAAGGAGCTACTCTTTCAAGGAGAACTCCTTACCTGGGCCCTGCTGGGAAGCTCCATGGTCAGTGCCACACGGGAAGGAGCAGCAGAGCTGTGTCCCCACCCCACCAGTGTCACCAGGACCTCCTGGCACCAAAAGAAGCCTCCCCTTCCATCCCTCAACTTTGCTGGGCCAAAAGCAGACTCCTTCCCCCCTGAAGGGTGTTTCCATTTTCTCCCTGGGAAAGGAGCCCATCAGCTCCAGGACAGAAGTGCCCCCAGCCCTTGCCCAGGCCTCAGCAGCTGCAGCTCCTCAGCCAGGCCTGCCTTGGGATGGAGCTGTGCAGCTGGCACAGAAACAGCGCCCCTGAGCCTGCATTTGGTTACCAGCCTTGGGTTTGGTTTGAAATCCTCCCAGAGGTGAACATTCATCCTCTGGCAGAGCCTTTTGCCCTCAGACCTTGGAGAAAGTCACCAGCCACCAACGCCACCCCATCTCTGTCCTCCAGTTCCAGTGCACACCTGCCAGGAGAAGCACAAGCAGCAGCTCCCTGACACCTTAGCAAGCCAGATTGGCCCCAAATTCACCACAGTCAGTGCCAGAATTATATTCATTGCAGTCCACCCTCCAAAGAAGAGCAGGAGAAATCATCTGTGAGAAAGCAGATCCTGAACCGTGTGCAACCGTCCCCTTTGCTGAGTCCGTTCAGCCACCAGCCCAGGGGGAGATGAGGAAGAAGAGAGGATGAGGAGGCAGCCACTGCACACGCTGAGATGACCCCACACCCTCCTCCTGCCTGCAGGATCACTGCAGGAACAGGGACATGTCCCCAGCAGCAGCATCTCCACCTGTGAGTGCACAAAGCCCAGACCCCATTTGTTCCTACCAGGGTGACACCGTGACCTCCCCGTGGTGCAGCACTGGGAGCCACCAGATGTGGCCAGATGTGCAGGAGAGGTGCTCTGGGAACCCAAACCCGCCTGTCCCCATTAGTTTGGCTCAGCCCACCCTGAACCTCCTCTGTGGGACAGCTCCATCCCAGGTGGGATGGCTGGAGCCACTCCTGTCCCCACCCAGGGGAAGCCACACAGACACGGGGCCAGCATGCACAAAACCCTCCGGAGGGGTGGCATTGGGACAGCAAAAGGAACACAAAAATCCTTTCAAGTAATTAACCCAGCCCACTCTTGAGGTCACAGCTGCGGGAGCAGTGACCAGCTCGGTCTGTCTGGGTGATAAGGCAAAAAGTCTGAAGTCCTGGCGGGGTGGGAGGGGGAGGGTGGCAGTGGTGACAGGTGGGAGTCACTCGAGGTTCCTTCTTCACACTCTGCCTCACCTCCTGGTGAGCAGCTCCAGCTCCAGTTACTTCTGCACACAGCTGGGCCAGGCCAGCCCGCCACACACAGCTGACAGGATGATGTACAGGATCACCTGGGGAGGGAACACGGGAATGCCACAGGGAATGAGGGATTCCCAGCATTCACTGACTGCCACAACACACACCTGGAAACCCCAGATGGTCAAAACCTTGAAGAACCTGTCTGACACCCTCCTGTCCCTCCACACCCCTGCAACTGAGAACTGTCCCCATGGAGGGGACAAAGCGCTTCCCACCCTGACCCTGCAGTTGCTCCATCCACAGTCCTTACAGCTGGAGGGGAACTGTCACACTTCAGAGTGACAGAAGGAGATCCCACCAGGACTGAGGGCTAAAAAGCTCAAGCAGGACACCTCAGCTGCTCCTGGGGCAAGCAGGGGCAGTTCCTGGACACGGTGCTCCCATCTCCTCTCAGAGGGTCACAAAGGTTGGAAAAGACCTCCATGATCATCGAGTCCATCAAATCCCCCACTCCCACTAAACCCTGTCACAAAGTGCCACATCACTCGTTTTCTGAACACCCCCACGGTGACCCCAGCACTGCCCTGGGCTTCATCTCTCTGTCAGGGAAGGAAATTTTCCTAATCCAACCTGAACCCCCCTGATGCAACCTGAGCCCATTTGCCCACTTGCCTGGGAGAAGAGGCCAACCCCCACCTCACCACAACCTCCTCCCAGGTGCTTGTAGAGCCAGAAGGTCCCCCCTGAGCCTCCTCTGCTGAGCCACTCCCTGCAGCACTGCTTGTCCAGGCCCTTCACCCTCCCCTCACACAAGCCCACCAGGAGACTCCTTGCCCTGGTTCTGCCCTCCCAGGCAGAGCTGTGCACACACAGAGCCCAGGACAGCGCCGGGGGTTTGGTGTTTCCAGGCTCACACTCACAATAGATGCGATGATGATGACGATGGTGAGCTTGAGGTTCTTCATACACATGGCTCGGGCAAGGTTCCTGCTGGTGGTCTTGAAAGTGACTGACTGCAAGAGAAAACAAGGAAAATCCCAGCATGGACTGGGTTGGAAGGGACTAAAGCCCATCCAGTGCCACCCCTGCCATAGCAGGGACACCTTCCACTGTCCCAGGCTGCTCCCAGCCCCATCCAGCCTGGCCTTGGGCACTGCCAGGGATGCAGGGGCAGCCACAGCTGCTCTGGGTAACCTCTTATGGAAAGCTTGTGCTTGTCCAAGTGTCCTCTCTGTACCCTGCAATTGCACGCATTCAAAACAGGGTTTGGGCACCCAGTGACCCCAAACAGCCCCAGGCTGGGTCAGTGCAGCCATTCCCCACACAGCTCAGGCAGGATGCACTGCCTGAAGCAGCCATTCCAGCAACTCATTCCACTTGGTAGTGCCAGCTTTTCCTACCAACCACCCTCCATGAGGCTGCAGCAGGCAGGAACCACATCTGTGGGAGCTGCAGTTCTGCCTTGCAGCCCATTCCCAAGGTGGAGAATGCCAGCCCTGGATCTCCAGGGACGCTCCCTCCTGGGCTGTGGGACATTCCCACTGATGGATATTCCTTCATTTCCCTGAGCTTTCCAAAAGCCACCACTCCCTGGGACAGGTCCTCCATGAGCTCAGCCCAGCTGCTGAAGGAATTCCAGTCCCTTTCTCTAAAGTTTTACCTGAGCTTTCAGCCCTGCCACCACCCGAGGACAGGGGAAGGTTTGAAGTCCTGGGAGCTCCAGGACTGTTCCTTGCTGGAGAAGCTGCAGGCATCTCTGCTGCCCCTCAAAGCAGGAGGGCTTCAGGACAGCTCAGGGCTGTGTGGATCCCCACAGCCCCACACAGGAGCTCCTGGCACTCTCCCAGCCTGAGGACTGGATGCCACAGGAGCTGGGCACCAAGCCAGGATGCTGCAGAGGAGAATGCTGAGCCAGGGCCAGGGATTCCCAAAGGAAAGACAAAAAGCTTCTGGAGTGCACAGCACTTTGCTAGATAACTGTGCTTTATAATTACATTGATTTGGGTTTTTTAGTCTTCACTTCCTCAGAAACACTCCAAGAAGCTCCAGAGTCTTTAAAGATTATTTAGATGCAACAACTCAGCTTTTTTAATTTTAAATCAGCCACACTTTCCCTGCTGGTATCAGAACAACTCCACAGATGCACATTTTCCAGTTTATTTGCATCCAGCTGCCTTCAGCCCAGGCTGCCAGGGAAGTGTAAATCGTGATTTTATTTCTCTGACAATGATCTCTGACAATGAGAGAGTTTTTCCCACCTTGGGCACAAGGGATGAGGACAGGGATCTATCACCCTTGGCTGGCTGTGGCACAGGGAGCAGGGGGAAGCTGGATCTTTCCCAAACTGGGATGCAGCTGGGAAACAGCCTGAAGGAGGGGGAAGGATTCCCTGCAGGTCTCGATTCTTCTGTGTCCCTTTAAGTGTCTGCAGGTGCTGTCCCCACCTCCCTGGTGCAGTAACACAACTTCCCCACTTCCAGGATTTCTCCAGACTCACCGAATCCACGAGATTCTCTGTTTTATCAATCAGCAGCTCCAGCTTCTCTCCTCTTTGTGCCACGAGGTCTGGAGAAAGACAAAAATCCAGCTCTGAAGGTGAAATCCTAGGGCAAAAAGCCACTCCCAACACCCAAGCCCAAGCCACGAGCTCCTGGCTAGAGCTCCCAGCCCTCCTGGGATAACCAGGGACTTAGAGAGCAACCTGACATCACACAGGCTGCATTTTGGGACTGAATTCTGGACAATCCCAGATCTCACCCTCTATTTTGAATGGTCAGACTTGGCAACACCCAAACCCAAAATAAAAGCAGCTGCAGAGGGCATTTCCCAAGGGAAGCAGTACCTATATTCCGGACCATGATTCCTTTGAGTTCATCGATCTGGGCTTGTGTCTCAGCCACCTGGTCTGGGCCCTTGCTCTCCGAGTGGTATTTCTGCAACAGACAACACACAGGGAAAACAGGGCCCTCAAAAACCAGGAGTCATGGAAAACAGGGCCCTCAAAAACCAGGAGCCAGGGAAAACAAGGCCCTCAAAAACTAGGAGTCATGGAAAACAGGGCCCTCAAAAACCAGGAGCCAGGGAAAACAGGGCCCTCAAAAACCAGGAGTCATGGAAAACAGGGCCCTCAAAAACCAGGAGTCGTGGAAAACAGGGCCCTCAAAAACCAGGAGTCATGGAAAACAGGGCCCTCAAACACCAGGAGCCAGGGAAAACAGGGCCCTCAAACACCAGGAGCCAGGGAAAACAGGAGCTTCAAGAAGCCAGCAGTTTGGGAATGCCACACCAGATGTTGAAGGTGGCCAGTTGGAGTGCCCTGACTGCTCTCCCCAAAGGAATGGAGCAGCCAGGAGCCATCCCAGAGGATCTCCCCTGTCACCTCCTGAGCACAGTCGAGCCCTCACTGACAGCTTTGCTGCTGCCAGCCCCTCTGGTGTGTTATCCTGAGCACCATTCCTGTCAGCCCTCCCCCTCCATTCCCTTCACAAGTGACAGGGACTTCTCTCAGACTGTTCCCCCAGTCTGGGGATCCCAGGGATCCTCTGGTGACTGCACAGCTCGGCGTGGGTGAGAGCAGCACAAACCAACACCAGGTTAAAGGAGCCTGAGTGTTGCAGAACCCAAGGCCCAGTCAGCATCAGGGAACTGAGCTCTGCTGCTCCTGCATGGATTTTAAGTCACTGTTCACATCACAACAGCCCTGCTCCATGACCACCCACGTGGCTGCTTCAATCCTGATTTTCTTCTGGTTAAGAGTTCAATTTCTGACAGCACAGGGAGCCAGAGTCTGACACTGCCACCGCCACCTGGGCAGTCACCAAATCCAGCAGCTCCTCCACCTCCTCCTCGGGGAGAGATTCCCAGGAGGTTTCAGACTGGCCACTGGTTTTACTGGAAGCACAGCCTCCCTCTCCAGGATTATCTGAGTGCTGCACTTGAGCTGGAGATGGAGCTCTGCCTCCCCCCTCAGCCTCACACAGGAACCTCCTGGAGAACATCCCTGCTCCTGCAGCCCAGGGAATGTCAGCCCTGCCATCCCACAGGACCAGGGCAGGGAAGGGCTCTGGCAGCACTGACCTCCCCTCGGCTGAGCCCTGCATGCCAGCAATGAGGAACAGCTCAGGCAGGCAGTGCCTCCTGTGCTGAGGGAGATGGAAAGGCTGGGATTGTAGAGGAATATCAGCCCTGTGCCTCCAAAGACAGCCTGGCTTTTCTGAGAAGGCAATTCCAGCTTATTCCAGCCCTGAACAGCTTACCAGGTGATGAGTCAGCACTTTGGGTAGTTTCAGTCCCCACATATCAAAGCCTGGTGAAGAGGAAAAACTCCTTCCTCACACACAGGAAATTAATCCCATTCATTATGCACTGGCATTATTATTCCTTGCTCTCCCCCTGCTGTGGAAGCCAAGGAGCAGCTCCTGGAATGAACTCCCATGACTCTCTCTGCTCCAAACCGCCTGCAGAGCCCCAAATTCCAGTGCAAACCTCAAGCAGGAACAGTGCAGGTGCAAATCCTCCCTCGGAGCCCTGGCCTCACCCTGCACCCACCACACAACTGGTACAGCTGGGACTGGTCCAGAATTCCTCCACTGAGGAGAGTTCAGCTGTCCCCACCAAGGGCCCCTCCTCCTGCAGCTGTGACACCCCCAAACCTGGCCCCTTCCATGGGAGAAGCAGCAAAAGAGCCCCAGCAGAGCACTGAGAGCCTCCCACCCCACAGGCACAGCTCCACCACAGGGTGGGTGATGCCTTAACTTTTAGCTTTCACATTTTTCAGGTTCTGTTCTGCCTTCCTGTGTGACTCTGAATTTCATATAAAGCCTTAGCCAGTTCTCTTCACAGGGAAGTCAGACAAAACAATCCTTTTCCAGCCCGAGAACCAAGGACACCCACGCAGCTTCAGGCTCAAAAGGTGTAAACAACAGGGAATTCAGGAGAGCAAACTGGGAGAATGGAACTTCATAACCTGAAGCTGTAATTGGACAATTAACCCCAATATGTAAATGGACCAGAACTAATCAAAGTGTAAAACCTCGTGACCCATTGTCCATCTTGGGTGTGGCCCTGGCTGAGCTCTTGTCCTGCCCAAGGCTATCCTTTGAAGGCCTTTTTAATAAATACCTCCTTTATTCCCTTAACACAGTCTAGCCTCTGTTCCAGGTGGCCTCTTTAGGCATCATGGGGACAGCCCTCGGGCCACCATTCCCAGGACACCTTGTCTTTAATCCAGGGGACACCTCAACCCCCCCAAAGCCCCCCCGAGGAGGTTTCTGTGGGCAGCAGGGCTGGCAGGGAGGGCTGGGCTGGGGCCTCACCAGCTGTGCAGCCAGCACGGAGGAGAACTCGCTGTTCATGGCGTAGGGCAGGGCAGTCTGGGCCCGCGAGCCGTACGTGGTCTGGAACCGCTTCTTGATCTCGTTCAGGAAGGTGAAGGCTCGGGAGCGCTCAAAGTCCTGCCAACACAGAGCAGAGAGTGGCACCAACAGCCTGCCAGGCCTGGGGGGCCTGCAGCTCCCAGCTCGGGCTGCCCTGCCTGCCTGGGACACTGGCAGGGCTGCACCAGCTCCACGTCTGCACTGAGGGGGAGGATTTCCTTCAGCACTTCCAGGATTCGGGAGCGCCAGGGAAATCCCACTGGAATGGTCTCTGCACCACCAAAGACTACACTGAGAGAGAAACTGGGCAAAGCCAAGAACTCCACCCCAAAACTCACAATCCACAGGACTGGAAGGTCCCTCCCATGGCAGGGGTTGGAATGGGATGATTTTGAAGGTCATTCCCAACCCAAACCATCCCACAACTCTGATTTGAGCTCCAGGCTGAGTTCAAAGCTGTAACAGAGGTTACAGTAGCTCCAGTGGGAGAAAAAGCACCTCAGAGCAGCCCTCACTATATGGAAACCAAAATTCCCAAGTTTCCCAGGGCCTGCCTGGGCTGTAGCTGTGTCCCCAGTACTCACATCATCTGTGATGCACAGGTAAATGATCCTGTCCTGGCAGATGTAATGGAACAGGTAACTGCAGGGAATTGAAAGGAAGAAACAAAACATTGTTGGAAACTGCCACAGTTCCAGAATTCCATTTTCCAGAAGCCCCTGCTGCCTGTGGGGCCTTTGGGGGCTGGCAAGAGAAAACCCCAGTTATTCTATGGAGCTGGCACAGATGAACATGTCCCAGGTAAATGTCCAGGGAAGTGAGGCTGGGGGCACAGGTCTCTGCCCTGAAGGTCTGTTCCCACAAAAAAGTTCAAAAATCCTTGCACATCCACAACTCTCCTGGAAGGAGTGAGGTGAAACTTGTTTGGTGTCACCCTGTAGACTCCTCAGAGAGTCCAAGAAGAGCAGAGAGTGAGTAACCCAAGAATTCCTGATGCCAGAGGGCTGCTTTTCCTTGGAGATCCACACAAAAGACACAGAAGTTCTTCTTCAAAACAAAAAGAACTCATTAAACGAATTTAAGGAGTTCAAAGTAACTCAAGTTTTTCCTGTTTCAGAACAGGATAAACTATCTTGGACAGAATCCAGGGAGTTTTTTAGCCTATAGGCTGGGGCCCTGGCAAGGCAGAGCATCCCTGGGAGGCTCCAGACAGAAGGAACAACTCCAAGTGCTCACCGAGCTTCACAGCTCCCACATTCTGCCCAGTTACCTCTAAAAATGCACCACAGCACTCCTCAAGCTCAACTTTTCAGTTGGTTGAACAGCACTCAAGGCAAAGTTATTTCCTGTCACTTCAAGGAGTAACTTAAAATATTAAAAGTTATCCTTAAAATTCCAGCAGGAGAGAAGAGCTGCAGCACCCAGGGTGTGTCAGACTCCAGAGCATCTGAGACATCTCCCACAGGGACTGGCTGTGCTCCTGAGGATGTGGGAATCCCAGCCCAGTTCTCATCTCCTGCCTCCCCAGAACAGCTCGGGCACCGGAGAGGATCCAGCCAAGCTGCCAGTTCCAAAAAAACGGAATGGGCTCCAAAAAAAAGAGCTGGAATAGGCTCCAACACCTCTAAATTTGGGATTTCCACAGTTGTTTCAGTTTGTTCCCATTGACTCACCCACTTCCCACGTGCAGGAAGTCCCAGATGAAGAAGCATGTACTCCCTGTCCTACCAACACTGAGCAAGGGTTCAGAGAGCTGGAAAAATCCTGGGAAAAACCCCTGTGTCCTGCAGACTGGATTTGGGCAGCTCAGAATGACTCCATGTGATCTGTGAGCACAGCTTGTCTCAAAGCCCTCAGGATACAAAGCCCACAGAGAACCCAAGAAGGGTGACAGTTTTACCTAAAGCCACCTTCAAGCCTCAGAAAATCCAGGGGAAGCTTCCAGAAGCCAAACTCCAAGGATTCCACAGCTGGGCACCCTCCAGCTCACTTTGGAATTGTACAAAAACCAAAAACTTGATTTTGTATCAACTGCCTTGTGCTGCTGCTGGAGCTAAACTCAAATCCTGGTTATGCTGCTAAGTTCTGGGGGACAGAAGCAGCCACTGAGCTGGTGGCATGTTCCATCAAATGGGAATTTGGATGGAAAAAAATTGCAGAGTCACAGAAAAACCCCCAAACTCACCCAATTTCTTCCTGTCCTCATGCATCCCCACAATTGCCCCCAGGCCCAAGGGGAAGGGTTACTCACTTGCCATGGGAATAGGTCAGTTTGTTGTTCTCAGATGGGATTTTGGCCAGGATCTGCTCAGTCACCTCCAGGAAGTTCCCTCCACACCAGGCGTGTTTGGCCAGGATGGTGGTGCCCCGAGCCACGACAGCAAACAGGATGGCCATGGCTGCTCTCCTGCTTGGGGACAAAACAGGGCTGACATCAGGAGCTGGGCATGGGCACTTGCAGGGTGGCACAGGGACCAGGACGTGGCCAGGACTCAGCCAGGGCACCACAACCACAAAGTTCTCTCATTTCCCCTTTTAGGTTCTGCTCACAACGACACAAAACCCCCAGAAAACGGGGGTTTTATCACCTCTGTGCCCTGTGAGGGTGGCAAAGCTCAGGTTGGCCAGAGCAGCTGTGGCTGCCCCTGGATCCCTGGAAGTGTCCAAGGCCAGGCTGGATGAGGCTTGGAGCAGCCTGGAATAGCAGAAGGTGTAGGGAGTTGGAACTGAATGAGCTTTAAGCTCCCTTCCAACCCAAACCATTGTGGGATTCCCTAAGTCTCCAGAGCTGGAAAAACATCCCTGCTGCCACAGAAAGGGACACTCGTAATCAGCTCAAGTATCAGCACATTAATCCAAGGCCAGAGCCAGATCTAACACATGGAGCACATGTCAGAGCCCAGCTGGGACAGCTGCCCCGCTCATCCCACACATCCATAAGCCTCTTTTCTGCTTAGGAAGGACTTAGGACGACTTTGGACCCTGCAAAACCCAAAAATCTCATTTTTCACTTTCCACTTAGGCCCTACTTATTACCTGCTCTGTTCTGTGCCTCGACAGATCTGGCAAGACCACAGACCTATCTCAAATCCCCCAGGAGACCTCTCTGGGAACAGCCACAGAGCAGGAGTGGTTCCTGAGCTTCTGCACCCAGACTTTCCATCCCCCTGGCACTGCCTGCTGAGAATTAGGGATGTCTTCTGGATTAAAGAGGCCGTGAAGGGAGATCCAACCACCACCCCAGCAGGGCTCACTGGGCAGGCTGAGCTCCACAGATCCAGGCTTGGCCAGCACCAGTCAGGGCATCTCCAAACCTCCCACGGATCTGAGCCAAGCATCGCAGGGGAAAAGGATAAAGTCACAGATTCATTCACAGGACAGACTCCACACAAGCACCTGGGAGCACTGCCAAGGGGAACAGAATCATGGAATGGTTGGAGTTGGAAGGGACCTCAAGACCATCCCCACGGCAGGGACACTTTCCACTATCCCAGGGTGCTCCAAACCCCGTCCAGCCTGGCACTGGACACTTCCAGGGATCCAGGGGCAGCCACAGCTGCTCTGGCTGTGAGCAGCATTTCCCTTCCCTCTGCTGTGAGCAGCACTTAATTTGACTTATCCAAGGTTTAGTTTTCTTTCATCCTCATAAACTTGTTGGGTCTGGTTTCTGCCTTGGCCGTTCTTCAGGTGGAGGTGCTGGCTCCTGCAGGAGGTTTCCAAGGAATTGCTTATTCCTTTATGTTTTAGCTCTGAGTAATCTCCACTTCAGCTCATTTTCAGGCCAAAATGCTCCTGTCTTAAATAATACTGTGAGCTAACTAAGCCCAGGGAATTCACTGCACCCTCCTGTCCCTCCAGAGCCACTGGGCACAGAGGCTTCGGCCAGCCCAGGGCTGCCCCAGGCCCGTGGAGCAACACCAGGGCAGTCTGGAATCACAAACACCACTCTTGAGCAATCAGGTGAGTGCCCAGCACCAGGAAATCACTGTCTGCTCCTGCAGTCACCCAGGAGCCACAGAAAGGAGCAGCTGTACCAGAAAACACATCTGCAAGGACCCGCTGCAGCTCAGGGTACAGAGCCCACACACACAGACACCTCAGCCCCCTGAGCAGAACAAAAGCAGCTGCAAACCAAGGAGTGTCAAATGCTTTAGGCAATTCCTAAAATCTCTGTTCGTTTCATGTCGGATCTTGGTGGAACTGGCATCCCTGGGGTGACACTTCAGCAGCAGCAGTGAGGTGACACTCGCCAGCACTGCAGGACCCCACAGCCCTCACTTCCCTGAGTTCCTGGCTCTCACCTCCCTGGATTCACTGCCCTCATCTCCCCAGATTCAGTCCTCAACTCCCCGAGTTCCCAGCCCTGACTCCCCAGATTCCTGCTCTGGCAGTATTCGGGACACGGGAGCCCCGTGCTCTGCAGGAACAGCAGCCCCAGCTTGGAGCAGAACGGGTTAAATCAAGTCAAACAGATTAACCAGGAGTATTTCTCTCCCTGAGCAGCCCCGTACCAGCCGTGTGTTACTCCTGTTAGTAACACAAATCTGTTAAACTGCTACAGAACACCCTTCCTCAGCAGTTACAGGAGTCAGGAATGAAATCCCTTTAAATCAACCCCTCTGCAGAGCTTTTTTCTATCTAAACTTACTATATTACACAGCTGGAAGCAGCCAAGATCAAACCTTCCAGAAAGACAGTGCAAGATGCACAAGCTGCTGTCTGAGGTCCCTCTGGGGACCTAGAAACACAGAAGGGTTTGGGTTGGGAAGGACCTCAAAGCCCATCCAGTGGGCAGGGACACCTTCCACGATCCCAGGGTGCTCCAAGCCCTGTCCAGCCTGGCCTTGGACACTTCCAGGGGCAGCCACAGCTGCTCTGGGCACCCTGTGCCAGGGCCTGCCCACCCTCACAGGGAGGAATTCCTTCCCAATACAAGGCATGGCAAAAAGGCACAGGAAAACCTCTTAAGGAACATCAGAAACATACGCTCAGTCTCCAGCACGATGTTTAAAACTCCTGTGAGGATGATTTACAGTTTCCCAGTGACTCTTCTGGCCCAGAAGAATCCCAGCTCAGTGCCAGTGAGCCACAGAAGGTCCCTGCCCACACTTCCAGAAATCCTCTTACAGAAAGCAAAGGGCACCATGCTGCTGTTTAAGCACAGAACAAGGGGAGGTGGTGTAACCCAGCGAGTTGCAAACTGCTGCAATAAAGAGATCGTTTGAGCAGGGTGAGCTCAGCAGAAAGCAGCCCAGGCTTCCCTTTAAGCTCTGCTGGGCAGCTGGAAAAATCATTATTTCATTACACAATATTCCACCATGAAGCCTGGGGATCTCCTGTTCATTTTGAGCCTGGGAATTGTCACATTTGTGCTCCAACCTATCCCAAGTTCAGCTTCCCTTCTGCACACAGAGTTTACTTCAGGTTCCCCCACTGCATCACTACAGAAACAAAGCACCGAGGAAATTAATCCACGTGGTCTTCCAGCCCCATCACCTTTCCTGGAAGCAGCACTGCAGGGTTTGGAGGGGGATAAGGACACGCAACACGACAGCGATTGAGTAAGCAGCTCTCTAAAAAGGGAACATGTGTGCAGCCCAAAGCATGGAATCAGGGAATGGTTTAGGTCGGAAAAGCCCTCCAAGACCACGGAGCACAACCATTCCCCAGCACTGCCGAGGCCACCCTAACCCGTGTCCCCAAGTGCCACATCCACACGGCTTTTCAATCCCTCCAGGAATGGGCACTCCCCCACTGCCCTGGGCAGCTGTGCCAGGGCTGGACAGTCCTGTCAGGGTCAGAATGTTCCCAATACCCACCCAAACCTCCCCGGCACAGCTACATCCCGTCATCCTGTCATCCTGTCGCTGTTCCCCGGGAGCAGAGCCCGACCTCTCCAGCCTCCCCACACCCCCTGGCAGCACACCTGAGATTTATTAATCAGCTAACTGAGCCATGCAGTGTTACATCCGCGACACCATCCACTCCCAGGCACACCAGTAACACCTCAATAACACGCTGGTAATACATGGGTAACACCCCAGTAATACCCCAGTATCACACCAATAATACCCCAGTAACACACCAATAACATCCCAATAACATCCCCATATCACCCCCGGCAACAGGCCACTAACATACCAAAAACACCCCGGTAACACGGCAATAAAACCCCAGTAACACACCAATAATACCCCACTAACACACCAATAACACACCTACAACATGCCGGTAACAGCCCCGGTAACAGGCCACTAACGTACTAAAAACACCCCGGTAACACGGCAATAACACCCCAGTAACACACTAATAACACCCCAGTAACACATCAAGAACACACCAGTAACATACTAATAACACACCAGTAACCCCCGGTCACCCCGCTGTGTCCCCGCTCCCGGTGCCGAGCGCGGCCTCCTCCCGCCGGCAGCGCCTGCCGGGCGCGGGGCTGGGGCTGTGCCCGGCCGGACCGCCCACACCGAACCCCCCCAGCCCGGCCCGG